>SNVD02009465.1:0-37696 GCA_013180625.2 Boswellia sacra | reverse complement strand
AGAAGAGGATAAAACTACTTCGTTGACATATCTGACCTATTAGAATGTAGACAATTTAACTCCACCTTTTGGCTCATCAACCAAATTCGAGTTGGACCTTCTAATCTCAACACAAAGTTTAATTATTCTTTTCATATTGTGCCATTAATTGCTAAAGTGACTTTTGGAGGAAAGGATGCAACCAGTTGTAAGGCACAAACTAGTAGCACAAAGATACTATTCTTAAAATCCCTCTAGTCAACCAGGCTTTAAATGTAGTCTTCATAGGTGGAACTTTCACAAAACCCAACCTCATACCATTAAATGTATGGAAGGTTTGACATTTCTTCCTTCCCATGAATTGATGATAAAGATTTGTTTTTGTCTCGTCCTTCCTCATTTCAGTATGTCTTTTGTGATTGTTTCTTCCACTTGAAAAAGTTAATGAAGAGGCCAACGACAGTTGTGGAGGCTATGGTGCCTAGTAATGTCCAGTGGAACGTGCAGCCTTGATAAATCTAGTGTTATCAATGAAGTTAATGATACTAATAGAGTTGATGGCATTGAGAAAATTAGTGTTACTTTTGAAGCTAATAGTACCAATAATACTTGTGGCAGATTTTGGGTTGACAAGGAGATTTGATCTTCTATCATTTTATTGACTTATCTTCTTTCTTTTGACTGTTTTCGGAGAATACGACTTTATGTTGTTGTGTTTGGAGAATTGAACAAATAAATGTAGCTTTCGTCATTTATTTGAATTTTGTCAGGGGTATTCTGATTGTTTTTGTACATTCATATTCACATCACATCTTTATCTATTCCCAGATAAGAGCTTGGTCGACAAAAGGGTAGATAAATTGGCATCCCTTAGATATTGTGCGCCTGTCAATTAAATTACCGTCTCAAAAGGTGACTTGAATAAAACGATTTTAGTCGACCAAGCACACAAACTTAAATATCTTTCTTAGCAATATATTCAAATATTGAATAGTTATACTGTAGACACCATATAGTCATCCATTATGCTAGCATTCTAGGTGGTGATCCCATATAGCGACCTTAGTTAACTAAATGCATCACATGGAAAGCCTCATATGGCGAACTATTCATTTAAAAAGTAGCCTCATCTTAGATGAATATTACGATGGTGAAAATATAAGACAATTATACCTTAGGCATCCTATGCCCTATGGTTGCGCTAGTATTACAAATCGAGATAACAAACAGAGGCCTTGGTTGACCATATGCATTGGAGTAAGTATCCTTCATGGTGATTTATTGAGATATAAGGCAGCAATACATTAGACGCCAAATGCCTAGCCGTTATATTAGCACTTCAAGTGGTGATCATGTACAATAGTCGTCGTCGACCAGATTCATGACATAGAAAACTTCTTGTGGCGAATCATCCAAATAAAAGGTAAATTTACCTTAGATAAATCATACAACAGTAAAAATATAAGGTGGTTATATCCTAAGCTTCACATGCCCTATGGCTATATCACATGCCCTATGGCTGCTTCAATATTTCAAATCAAGAAAATAAACTAATATCTTGGTCAACCTATCACGTTGTGCTAAAAATCTTTCCTGACAAATTTGGACAATAGTACCTCAGGCGTCAGATCGCCTTTTCTGGTGAATTTAGGTAATAGTATCTCAGGTGTCAATTCAGCTTTTAAGTTTAGGCATCACGTACCCATAATTGCTCTGACACTTTAAATGGAGAAAATGAGTAAAGGTCCTAGTCAACCCATCACATTGTGCTAGAAATCTTTCTTGGTGAATTTAGGTAATAGTATCTCAGGCGCCGAATCACCGCTCTCGATGAATTTGGGTAAGAGTACCTCGGACGTCAGTCTGCCTTACCTAGTGAATTTAGGTAATAGTACCTCGGGCATCGGATCGCCTCTCCTAGTGAATTTGAGTAATAGTACCTCGGGTACCAGTTCGCCTTTTAAGTTTAGGCATCACGTGCCCATGATTGCTCTAGCACTTTAAATGGAGAAAATGAGTAAAGGTCCTGGTCGACCCATCACGTTGTGTTAGAAATCTTTCCTGATGAATTAAGGTAATAGTACCTCAGGCGCCGAATCGTTACTCTTGATGAATTTGGATAAGATTACCTTGGGCGCCAGTCCGCTTTGCCTAGCAAATTTGGATAATAGTACCTCAATGATGCGTTCGAAACTAGCAAGTATACTAGTTGACAAGTAATAAAGTGATAAGTAGATATCGTTCCCACGAGGATTGATTCTAATTGAATTTGTTATTTTCCAGCAATAATAAACTAAACAGGGTGGGTTTTGTTGATTGATTAACTAAACTTAATACGAAAGCAAATGAAGAATAACACAAAGCAAAGTTAAATGGAGTAAAAAATCAATGAGAGACACTTGGTTAAGAGTTCATTCTCTGCCATAAGATATGAATTTGTGAATTAACATAGAATTGTAATCCAATTACAGCATTGAAGTTATCAACCGTAGATAACAACAAGCTCTGTTATCCCAATCTTTCCTTACTTTGTTGTTAAATAAAACAAGCTCTTTATTTACTCTCTATCCATTAAACAACCTAGAACAAGCTCTCTGAGTTTAATTCAATGGAAGCATTACGATGAGAAAGATAGGTTGATCTAAGCAATATCACACAAGTTCGGATTATTTAACCTAGGTTGTATTTTCCAATTGCAATCTCTGATCACAATTTTGTTACTAATGATTGGAAATTCATGACAATTACGGATCAAGATTCCTAATCTAGCAATAGACAACAACAGATTATATTCAGTTGGCCATTCCAAATACAATCAGTAAGCAATCATAAGCATTAGATATGGGAAAATACAAGAACTTCAATTAGAGAATTGGATAACAATTTCTTACACAATCAACTCACAAAATCCATATCAAGGGCTTTGAAATCACCCTCAACCAATTCAGATTTAGTTACACATATTCAATCAGAATAAAAATACAATACAGAGAAATTCCAGAATTGAAAAGGAAAGAAAGAACTTAGCAAATTCTTTGAAAATCTTCTTTGTATATGAATCTTCTTGGAATTGTAGTTCCTCTTCTTTCAAAATCTTCTTTCTCCTTCAAGAACTCCAAGGGATGAGAGAAATCCAGAAATGCAGCCTCCTCCCACGTTTTCCCCTCTTCAAGTTATGAAAATAAAACCCTAAAATGTTTTTAAATACTATGCTACAGTGACTTGCTACAGTGCCCCGTATTATACATGCTACAGTGCTTGTGGAATTATATTTCTATACATCTCACACTGTTTTGATTACAATTTTTGGTACACTGAATGGATTTATAAACCGTAAATTTCTCCAGAAAATAGACTTCGAGAGCTTTCCATCGGTATATAACATGTCATCGGGTTCATTGTATATCAATACAATTAAATCCGAGAAGATCACTGACTAGCAGAGGTGAAAATGAAGGGTTTTACTCTATTTTTGTGCAAGTTGCTCCAAACTCCTACAAACATCAAAACCACACAAAAACATAAAAATACCAATGAATATAGCAAAGAAACATGGACGAATTGATATGAAATGATATATAAATAAACACTTATCAAATTCCCCCACACTTAGACTTTGCTAGTCCTCGAGCAACTACGACAATATGAAATAAAACTAACCGAAACAAAATCAACAAAAAATTAAAACACACAAATGCTTCATCTTGCAAATAGGCCTCAAAGATTGTACTTAATTATAACCCAAGGAAAACTTCAAAATAATGCATTTGATCAAGAATTTTATCTCAAAGATTAGTTTCGCTTCACTTCAATTCCTCAAGTGTGTGTGTGTATAGCCATTCTCACCTAATCACTTGTAACCCGGATGAGTTTATGCATAAAAATGAATCATATTTAATATTGAAGATGTGTGTATAAATGAACTCCATAGGCCTGCTTTTCAAGTCACTCTCCACTAATGTAGACATGCACAACACAAAGGATCAAGTAGGACTTTATTAAGCTTGTAACGTTTGGCTTGGGTGAAGTATGATAAAGGATAATAATTTGGCTCAAATCACCCACAAACACATAAATCATTCAAGACTATGTAGAGCTCAACCCTATAACACAACTTCAATTCAATTCACCAGGTTACTCCCCCAAACTTATTTAGAACACTCAATCTTTTTTTTTTTTTTTTGCAGAAAACAAAAGAAAACTACACCCCCACACTTTGTTGTTTCATTCTTTTAAGAACACTTAAGGGTATAGATCTCTTATTCTTCTTCTTTTTTTTCTTTTTTTTTCTTTCTTTTTCTTTCTTTTTTTTTATTTTATTACACTTCCCCTCTCCCACACTTAAACAACACATTGTCCTCAATGTGTAAGTACGTGGACGATAAGTACAGATTGACTTTTTTTTCTTTTTTCTTTTTTTACAAACACAATAGAACTCACTTGCATTGCTCATGACACATCCCAACCTCCTCTAACTTCCCAAAACCAGAACATAGCTCAAAATTTAATTGTGAACGATCTACAGGCTCATAGGTAAGGGATAAACTGTTTGGAATAAATTCATTTGAGGTTAGGAAATCTTTTAGTGAGTTAACAAAGAAAAAGGCTTACAAAGGCTCAAAGGGGTAACTAGGGAACAATTTCAGTCAAGGTTGGCTATTAAGGCTCAAACGTTCCAAAGATGGCCTAAATCATTTCCCCAATGTTGCACAGTCTAGGATTTCGCCTCGAGTGACCATCAAACAAGTTCTAGAATTCATTGAAATCTGAAGAAACATTTAAATTACATAAACTTTCTCTAAGTGAACAAATAACTCAGTGATAATAGCTCAGTGCTCAATGTTGCGCAAGAAATCAAAAGCAAAGCGAAAACCAATAGACATTTCAAGCACAGAGATCCATGCATCATTTATCATTTTTCAAGAGTTATTCTGAATTCAATCATTATCTTATCATCGACCCACAAAATGCAAGAAAAGAGGTACGTGGCGTTGTTACACCTGAGTCAAGATTGTAGATTTCAACAATCCTTAGGACCAGTAGCCCGCAGACTTAAGGTTTCCAGCCTATATACCTTTATTATGAAAGGACAAAACAAGAAACAAGACCTTCAACAACATGAAATAAACAAATACAGTTTATTGCTGCTAGAGTGCGTTCAAGTGAGATTAAGAAACCCCAAATCTGGCCATTCTCAGGTTTTTCCACAATGTTTTTTTTTTTTTGACTCAGAACGAGTGAAGACATAAAAACACACAACAACTCGAAAATACATAAAACTAAACTTACTCAGAAAATAATAAAGTCCAACAAATCAGCAAACACAAACAAGTCAGTTAGAATGAGTCTAAAAAGTTTAGAAGTTAGCCCTCCCTTATTCGCCATTATGGATTAAAGAACATTCCAGAATGCGTTTCAAGAGAATTTAAACCTTTTAAGCCACCACTCTAAAAGCAAAGATTAGAAAATATTACCTACGGTGAAAGAAACAATCTGAAAAAAAACTCAAAAGAAATGACATAAAAAAAAAAAACTCAAATAAACACAATAAAGAGAAAGCAAACGAAAATGAAGCAAACCAGCAGATGAGATTACAGATGGAGCGTTAAATCCAGTTTACGCCTTTTATTGCCTTCTCCAAACCAATCTATCCGAGATATTGTTGGATCAGGCAAATAGACGAATGCTTGTTATTTGTCAATTAACTCCCCTGTAGTTGAAGCTGTAACCAGGATTTGCCTCGCCGACTGTGAGATGAAGTTTTTTTCTACTGCTTGATTAAGAAAAGACAACAAACCATCAAAAAATTATTGATATTTAACAAACCAATGGGTTTCTGATGGATGTTTAGCTGTGCCCAAGAGGTGATTTGAAATATCTCCTCTAATGTGCCATAACCACCGGGTAAAGCTATAAATGCGTCGGACTTAACAACCATATGTGCAATACGCTCATGCATGCTAGAGACCTGTAACTCTTCCCCCATGGTGTTGCCTATGATATCTCGCACAGCTAATGGTTTAGGAATAATGCCAAGAACTTTACTTCCTCCTAAGGATGCAGCTGTAGACACACACCCCATTAACCCAAGACTACCCCCTCCATAAATCAAATGAATACCCCTCGCAGCTAATGTCCTACCAAGATCAAGAGCTGCTGTTGTAAACTCTCCATCTTTACCAAATTGCGATCCACAAAATACGCATATTTTTGGAATCGCCGAATTGGTGCTTTCTCCATTTCTAAAAGTGCTCTAAACTCTGTCTCTTATACACATCTAGATGTGTATAAGAGACAGGTATTATGCGATTCAAGTGTAATACAGGTTATGAAATGACATTTCAAAATATGCAGCATGGATATATAACTCTTAAATTTGACACTTGGGGACATAATTTCGGTGGGAGTTGCTCGATGCAGATTTATCGCCCCAAGATTTGAAAAAATGAGATATGCTTTTGGCGAGGTTTGACAAAACCTACACACTTGTCTCCCACGTGTGCATGAAAAATGGAGATAAACTTTCGGTGGGGTTTGAAAAAAACCGCCACACTTTTCTCCCACGTGAAGCATGACAATTAGAGATATACTTTCGGTGGGGTTTGACAAAACCGCCACACTTGTCTCCCACGTGAAGCATGAAAAGTAAACATATACTTTCGGCGGAGGTTGACAAAACCTCCACACTTGTCTCCCACGTGTGCTTATGTCATGGGGTAGTCATATGGTTTGTCAAAAGAAAACTTGAAATTAAAACAAACAAAATCAACAAACAACAACAACACAAAAACAATATTGATAATCAGATCAAACGAAATAAGAAAAAAAATTCTACAACAACAACACACATTCAAATATACCAGTAGTTGTGATTGTGGCTCACATCTTCCTCTGGTTTTACGTCCAGTAACGGCTGAAACGCCTTCTATGAGTCGGGGATTTGCTTCCCATCCAGTTTTCTTATAATCTGGCAAACAGGTTCGTTTTTAGTCAGATTCCCTAGACTATAACACTGCAATTCATCACGAAATTGTGTCCATAGATTAAGCAATTCACTCTGAACAAGTCCACAAGAATGTGACTCGAGAGTTAACAAAACATTATCCAGCGACTCATTACTCAAACCATTCTTAATAAATGAAAGTTTATCTTCTCTGATCCTAGACACAAAACCTAATGAACGACAAGTCTGGTTACAATTCCATCTAGCACATTTAGTACATACTTGTAACCTTTTCGCTCTTCGCCTCTTGGCGTAGTAGCTCTTTCCTAGACCAGGCATGTGTTTTGCGAGATTAATGTCCGGCTCACCGGACAATCTCACCTTGGCTTCGATAAGCCATCGGATATCCGCAGGCACATTTAGGAGCATCAACGCCCAAAGTCTAGTCATCCGTACTTTATAAATTTTAAACACAGCATTTTGAGGAAGTGAAGGGAAATATTTACGAAGGTTCGATAGAAAGATATCAGCATCCATTGAAGAGGAAAAAAGGAGAGATATTACCGATAATGCGATTGAGTTTGTTCTTCTCCCAGATATGCACGTTTCAAACCTTCGGACAATGGCTTCAACTCCCGTTTGAATGTTTCCTCAAGCTGTTGCACAATTGAACTGGAAGCACGGAATAATCAAATTAAACACAAGAAAAGAAACGAAAAGAAAAGAAAATAGAGACACATAAAAGAAATAAAAACACAAGAGCAAATGAAAGTCAAAAACAAACAACAAAGCAAATAAGACAAATTGCAAAGAGAGATAAAACCTGATCAATTATAATAGCCCATGAGAGGAATCTCCTCGAAACACAAAAATTGATCAATACTACCTTCTTTTCTTTGTCTCTTTTTATTTATATTTCAAAAACATTGGGTTGCCTCCCAATAAGCGCTTGTTTAACGTCCTCAGCCTGACGTTATCTGTCCTCACCCATCAAGATAAGTTGGCTCGTAGAGATGTACCTCATCGATGTCTGCATCACTGAATTCTCATAGTAAGGCTTCAACCTGTGCCCATTCACCTTGAATACCTTATCCGTTTTTAAGCTCTTGATTTCCACTGCACCATGGGGAAAAACATTAGTAATAACAAAAGGTCCAACCCATCGAGATCGTAATTTACCTGAAAATAACTTGAGGTGAGAATGAAATAAAAGAACTTTCTGTCCCACTTCAAAATTCTTCCTGGAGATCATTTTATCATGAAATGCCTTAGTTATCTCATTGTAAATTCTGGAATTCTCATAGGCATCATTTCTAAGTTCTTCCAATTCTTGCAGTTGAAGCTTCCTTTGTTCTCCAGCAGCATCCATCTCCATGTTACAAAGCTTTACTGCCCACCATGCGTTGTGTTCGAGCTCTACTGGAAGGTGACATGGCTTACCATAGACTAACCTATACGGAGACATACCAATAGGTGTCTTGTAAGTAGTTCGATATGCCCAAAGTGCATCATTAAGTCGTAGGCTCCAATCTTTTCTGTTCGGATTCACCGTCTTCTCGAGAATGGACTTGACTTCCCGATTTGAAACTTCAACTTGACCACTAGTTTGTGGATGATAAGCAGTAGACACCTTGTGAGTGATGTTGTATTCTTGAGCAAGGCTTCAAATGATTTGTTGCAGAAGTGTGTCCCTCTGTCACTAATCATGGCTCTTGGTGTTCCAAATCTCGAAAAAATGTTAGATTTCACAAAATCTACAACAACTTTAGAATCATTAGTTCTCGTAGCTCTTGCTTCCACCCATTTAGAAACATAATCTACAGCAAGTATAATGTAAACATTACCAAAAGATGAAGGAAAATGACCCATGAAATCAATACCCCACACATCAAAAATCTCAATAACAAGTATAGGGGTTTGTGGCATTTGATTTTTGGCACTTAAATTACCTGTCCTTTGACAACGGTCACAAGTTTTGCAAAATAGATATGCATCTTTGAACAATGATGGCCAGTAGAATCCACAATCAAGAACTTTCAAGGCTGTTCTTTTTGGTCCGAAGTGACCGCCACATGCATAACAATGACAGAAGGTCAAAATTGAATTAAATTCAGATTCAGAAACAAACCTTCTTATCACTTGATCAGAACAATGCTTCCATAAGTATGGATCATCCCATATGTAATATTTGGCAATGTTTTTGATCTTGTCTCTTTGAGCCCGAGTCAAGTCATGTGGTAGCTTCTTGGTAACTAAGTAATTAACAATATCTGCATACCAAGGGGCTGCTACATGTAGAGACAGCAATTGTTCATCCGGAAAACTTTCTTGTAATGGCCGTACATCCTCGTCATGGACAATGCGACTGAGATGGTCTGCAACTAAGTTATCACTTCCCTTCTTATCTTTGATCTCCAAGTCAAATTCCTGTAAAAGGAGTATCCACCTGATAAGCCTTGGTTTTGCATCTTTCTTTGTGAGCAAGTACCTCAAAGTTGCATGATGAGAATACGGTTACTTTAGTACCAATCAAATAAGATCGAAACTTTTCTAAAGCAAAATAACCCGCTCGCAGCTCTTTCTCATTGGGTAGAATAAATTAAGTTGAGCCATCCTTTAAAGTTTCGAGATGACGTAATAATGGCAGTGTGGAACTCTGCCAATTCTTTGACCCAAAACAGCACCCACAGCATAATCACTCGCATCACACATGATCTCGAATGGATGATTCCAATGTGGAGATTGGATTATTGGAGTTGAAGTCAAGAGTTCCTTCAGTTTCTCAAATGCCTCTTTGCATTTCTCATCAAATTCAAAGGTCACATCATTCTGCAATAATCTGCATAGAGGCAATGCTATCTTCGAGAAATCTTTGATGAATCGACGATAGAAACCTGCATGACCGAGAAACGAACGAATATCCCGCACACTTGTGGGAAAGGGTAAGGAACATATAAGATCTATCTTGGATTTATCAACTTCTATACCCTTAGCAGAAATAACATGTCCCAAAACTATACCCTGATCTACCATAAAATGACATTTTTTTTCCAATTTAGAACAAGGTTAGTTTCCATACATCTTTGAAGTATAAGTGTAAGGTTATCAAGGTATTTATCAAAAGATTCACCAAAAACACTAAAGTCATCCATAAATACCTCAATGATGTTCTCAACATAATCAGAGAAAATACTTACCATACACCTTTGGAAAGTGGCAGGGCCATTGCAAAGACCGAACGGCATGCGTCGATACGCAAATGTACCAAATGGGCATGTAAATGTAGTTTTCTCTTAATCTTCAGGGGCAATGACAATCTGATTATATCCTGAATAGCCATCAAGAAAACAATAATGAGAATGACCTGCTAATCTCTCCAGCATTTGATCATTGAATGTCAAAGGAAAGTGATCCTTGCGAGTTGCAGAATTGAGCTTTCGATAATCAATACAAACTCGCCACCTGGTTTGGATACGAGTGGGAACTAGCTCATTATTGTTATTTTTAACCACCGTAACATCAGATTTCTTTGGAACGACTTGGACTGGACTCACCCACTTGCTGTCCGAAATTGGATAAATCACACCCACATCTAACAATTTCAGGATTTCTTTCTTGACAACTTCCATCATTGGAGGATTCAACCTCCGCTGTGCTTCTCGAGTGGGCTTGGATCCTTCTTCTAATAAGATACGGTGCATGCATATGGCTGGGCTAATACCTTTGATGTCAGCAATTGTCCACCCAATGGCTGTTTTTTGATCTCGAAGCACTCGGATGAGTTTCTCTTCTTGTAATGGTTTAAGGCCCTTGGCTATTATGACTGGCAAAGTATCCTTCTCACCCAAGAATACATACTTCAAATGTTCTAGAAGAGGCTTAATCTCCAAGGTAGGGGCTTTCATCACAGAAGGAAGAATTTTCTCATTAGATAAAGGCAATTCAATGTACGAAACATCATACCTGTTTGTGGTGATAGTTATAGTATCATCCAAGCTTGCCACAGCTTCCTCCACTTCTTTAGACACATGTATCAACTTTCCTGGTTCTTTGAAACTTTCTGTCCTTATGTGTTCACTAATGGTTACTTCCAATTCATCTTTGCGAGTTAACTCA
Source organism: Boswellia sacra (assembly GCA_013180625.2). NCBI lineage: Eukaryota > Viridiplantae > Streptophyta > Magnoliopsida > Sapindales > Burseraceae > Boswellia > Boswellia sacra. The sequence continues at coordinate 26,658 of SNVD02009465.1, read as the reverse complement.
AAAAATTGTTGTGCCAAAGAATCAATGACATCAACTGCAAAGACAGAATGTAAGTCAGTAGGGTATCTCATTGCCTCAAAAATATTGAAGCTGTCTCTTATACACATCTAGATGTGTATAAGAGACAGGTATAGGAGTGTCGAAGTAATAAAATCCGGTGAGACCGGGGTCGATCCACGAGGAAGGGAATTTAAACGTTACAAATTATAAGCTAAACAAATGTGATATGGATGATTCAAAGAGGTGACATGAGAATATCAACAAGTATATAAGATGGTAGGTGGTATTACCGACCATTCAAATATAGAACAAAAACGAAGAGAGGTAAGAGCAGCCATGAAAAATAGGTGGTCTAACCAATCATAGTAAACTTAAAGAATAATTTTATTCAGAAACGGTGTAGTAAGAACCTAGCCGGAAGTTAAATGACCCACATGTAAAAATGTTCATTATACATATAATAATGTACACATACAGAGGAATTACCCCAAATAGACCTAATGAAGGCTAAGTTATGGAATCCGCCCTTCGATAGGATACTTTCAAATAAGGATAACTAATCCCAATTTTAAGTTTATATAACCTCTTATAATTTGTGCGTTTTACATTACCAGATAACTGAATTTTATTTATACCACTTCTTGTAAATGGGTTCAAGCATCCAATGTGCCAATCATCATATGTCTTCAACAAATCAAGGTTCCTAACTAGATTCGTGTCGGTAAGGAAGAACCATACATCATCTAGAAAGGATCCAAGCATTTGATGTGCCAAGGATTGTCGACAATGGATCAAGACCTCCACTTTACGAGTGGTGTCAAGATTGATTAAGAAATTAAATATAAATCATATTGAATAAACATTATAAGATTAAGATTATTAAGCACATATTAAGGGTTAGAGAATCCTTATTCTCATATCAAGGGTTTCACCCTTTCACCTTAGCAAAAGAGAAATTAGAAGAACATTATAATAGAAAGAAAATAAAATGAAAGAAAAAGGAAATTCATTAATAACATAAACACACAAAACACAATACAAGATCCTAGCCAAAGCCAAAATGTTCCAGCCAAGGCCAAGATGGCCTAATGGGTCACAAGGCACCTCTATTTATAGATACATCCAGGGGCAAACTTGTCAAATTACAAGGGCATAATTGTCAAATATTAGTTGTAAATATCTTTGACAATTGGGATCATTAGGCACCGACTTTGACCATCAATTTTGACATCGAAATGTTGTGAATTTTAATCACATGTCTTCATGAAAGTTGTAGATATTTCTCTCAGCTTTCTAGAACATATTTATTTGCACAATTTGGATACATATTTTGAGAGATACGGTCCAAATACTGAGGCCTGGTCAGACTGGGCCGAGACTGTAGATGGGTTCACTTCAAGCCCAATTTTGGTCCACTAAGAGCCCGAATTTGATGATGCTTGTGAAATACAATCTTGTAGACAATTGAATCAGTTTTCCAAAACATTAATAATTGCACCATTCTGATCTATAAATAGATAGTTATGCCCATTTTACCGAACCTGTAACAAAACCAAAATTAAGAGAAATTAATTCCAAAGATGCAAATGCTACAAATATGCTTAAGTTGAGGAATTTAATGACACTATTAATGCGATATGATGAACTAAACTCTTATTAAACATGCATATTTAAGTGTTCATCACACCCCCCAACTATCTTATTGCTAGTCCCTAGCAATTAAAGCGTTATTATTTAGAAGTGATTTATAGAATTTTACATCCAAGGTGGTCATTATTGCACTCTCCTTGATTTTATCCAAATAAACAAACTCTCAACTGATTTTTTTTTTTATAAATGACTCATGTACCCTTCAGTCAGATATCCCACAAACCTTCTTTTGTGCTCAGTTGACACTGACTATGGGGCCTTATTAGAAATAAGCCAATATCGTTTCTAATATTTGTTAAGGCTAACAACCTTAGGTAGGGGACATTTATTCATTATATATATATATATTTTTTTTTCTTCGTTTTTTTTTCTTTTTTTTTTGAAGGAATGCATCTTTAACCCATGTAGCGAGCCTTAGGCTAATGACTCCCAGACCAGTTGGCCTTAGAGCATTAGGTGTTAAGACACCCCTACGAGCTTAAAGACTCCGTTTTGCTGGGGATGCATTTATTTTTGCTTGAAACTTGGATAGTGCAACATTTTGCTTCACAATCTCCATAAGCTTTCTCCTTATATCCATGTAGGCGGAAGCTGTTTGGCCATACTCCCAAACCAGTTAGTCTTTGGGTATTAGGGTTTTGAGGCACCCATCGGGCTTAATTGCACGAATTAAAGGAGGCTATAAGACAACTTTAATCACCATTGCTTTTCTCTTTTTCTTTTTTTTTTTCTTTCATTTTTCATTTTTTTTCATTTTGTATTTTAAACTTTCCCGGCTTCCTTTTGTTGTATCACTAAACAAACCTATAAGTAACTCAAATATGTCAATATTTCATTTCTGCCACCACATCATACATCCATGTATGTGTGTGTGTGAAGAAGATTCATAGATACATTGCTTAATAGCACATAAGCACACAATTTATTTAAATGTAGAGGTTGTGAGAGTTCATAACATTTAATTTTGAATGATTCAAAGTAAAATGAATAAGACCTCCTTGTTATAAAATTCAAAAATCAAGACTAAATAATATCAAATAAGTCTTCAAAAATGCAAGAATAAAACTGAAATTGGTTTATGATGGGTTTCAAGAGGTTCAAACTGGTCCTCTTTACTCTGCCATTCTTGACCCAGAATGTGTCTCAAGAGGATTTGAACTCCTTACACCGCACTCTGAATCTAATTACTAACTCGCTTTCTTTTCTTTTTTTTTTTTTTGTGCAAGAAAAAATAAAATTTCAAGACACACTTATGTCTACTATCCTTCCCCCCCAACCAAATGAAACATTGTCCTCAATGTTTAAATGTAGAGAGATAAAGGATAGGAGACATTACCTGAAGCTTCTGTTATTCAAGAGAGATGACCTGAAAGACTCATAAAATAACATGCTAAAAATAAAATAAAATAAAATAAAGGACAAGAAGAAAAAATTACAAACGGATATTCAAATCCAATTTGCACTTTTTGTTTTGCCCTCCTTCCCAATTAATTTGAGTACTAGCTGGGTCAGGTTCATACTCAACTTCTTGTAATTTGTCAAGTAACTCACCAGCAGAAGTGACAGAAACAAGGATCTTTCTCGCTGAATGAGGAGGATCATTTCCTTGTATCCACAGCTGCCTCAACAAACTTATCAAAGCATCAAGAAATTTTTTGATCATTCAACAAACCGATATGGTTTTGATGGAGATTCAGTTGGGCCCAAGAGGCAATTTGAAAAATTTCTTCAAGAGTGCCAAAGCCACCTGGTAAAGCAATAAAGGCATCTGAATTGATGAGCATATGCGCCATGCGTTCATGCATAGAGGAGACCTGTAACTCCTTCCCAACCGTTTTTCCAACAATACTTCTACAGCCAAAGCTTTAGGAATAACTCCTAAAACTTGAGTACCCCCTACATGTGTAGCTGTTGACACACAACCCATTAACCCGAGGCTACCTCCCCCATAAACCACATGAATCTTTCTTTCAGCCAGTAGCCTACCAAGATAATTCGTACGATCTACGAACTCTTCACTTTTACCTGGTCGAGATCCACAGAATACACGTATCCTTTGGATTCGACGTTTTGAAGTTCCCTCCATGTCTATGTGACTCTCTAACTATGTGTGAAGAAGAGAACAAGACATGTTGTATTTATGGAGTGCAAAAAGGTATGTTAATGATGATATCTATCTAGGTAGCTCGATTGTTTGTTGAAAAAGTTGACAATAATGCAAAAAAAGGTCAAAAGATGATGAAATAAGACACCATAAGTCAAACAAAAGATACAAATTCAAAAATGACAGCTATGAGGTATTAAATTCAAAAATGATGGCACGCATGCATATGTACAGGTAGTTGTGACTGTGGCTTACATCTTCCTCTGGTTTTACGTCCAGAAACGGCTTAAACACCTTCTATGAGTTGGGGATATGCTTCCCATCCAGTTTTCTTATAAACTGACAAACATGGTCGTTTTGAGTCAGATTCCCAAGACTATAGCATTCCTGCTCATCTCGGAATTGTGTCCACAAATTAAAAATTTCACGCTGCACAAGTCCATAAGAATGCGTCCCAAGAGTCGTTCGGATATCATCCAAAGACTCCTTACTCAGTCCATTCTTGATGAACTGTAATTTATCCTCTCGATTGTTAGACAAATATCCCAAGGAGCGGCAACGCTGGTTACAAGTCCATCTTGCACATCTGGGATAAACTTGTAACCTTTTCGCTCTTCGTTTTTTGGCGTAAGAGCTTTTTCCCATACCTGGCATGTGAGAAACAAGATTATCTGAAAATTCATAAGAAAATCGAACCTTGGCTTCAATTAACCATCTTACTTCGACAGGCATACCCTTAAGCATCAACCTCCTTACTCTTTCTGCGCGAGCTTTGTAAATTTTAAGCAAATCATTTTGTGATGGAAGAGAGGGAAAATGTTTTGTGCAATTTTGAAGAGAACTGGTTCCATAGTGAAGAAAATGAGAGAGCAGAAAAGAAAATGGATTGCAGAGCACATTTTTAGGGAACTGAAAAAACCGACTTTAAAAGTCACGGAGTACCGTATCCGCCACTTGACCGGGAAAAATCAATCCTTAAAAAGGATCAATTAAAGCAATGGACTCTTCGTTTTGGTCAAATTTTCAAAGAATGGTTTTAACCGTTGTCCATTAACTTTAAACACATTACCATTCTTTGGGTTCTCAATTTCAACTGCTCCATGAGGGAAAACATTTTAACAATGAAAGGCCCAGTCCAACGAGACCGAAGTTTACCAGGAAACAAATGCAATCTTGAATCATACAAAAGAACTTTTTGTGAAGGTTCAAAAGATTTTCTAACAATAAATTTGTCATGAAAAACCTTCATTTTTTTCTTTGTAGATTTTAGAATTTTCATAAGCCTCATTCCTGATTTCTTCAAGTTCACTCAGTTGGAGTTTTCATAACTTGCAAGCATCATTCAAGTTTGTGTTAAATGTTTTAATGGCCCAAAAAGCTTTATGTTCAATTTCCACTGGCAAGTGACAAGGTTTTCCATAAACTAATTTATAAGGAGACATTCCCACTGATGTTTTGAAAGCAGTTCGGTAAGCCCAGAGTGCATCATTAAGTCTTAAAGATCAATCTTTACGATTTGGGTTAACCGTTTTTTCTAAGATCTGTTTTATCTCCCTATTAGCTAATTCAACTTGTCCACTTGTTTGTGGGTGATAAGGTGTAGAAATTTTATGGGTTATTCCATATTTCTTAATTAAAGTTTCAAATGGTTTGTTACAAAACTGTGTACCCCCATCACTAATAATGGCTCGAGGAATTCCAAATCTACTCAAGATATTCTCTTTTAAGAATTTGACAACGTTTTGTGATCATTGTTTCGACATAGAATTGCCTCGACCCATTTTGAAACATAGTCTACTGCAATAAGGATGTACACAAAACTAAATGACGGTGGAAAAGGCGTCCCTAAAATCAAATACCCCAACAGTCAAAGATTTCAACGATAAAGAATGGGATTCAACCGGCAATCATGTTTCTTTTGAAAATAGATCCCCAATTGTGACAATTTTCACACGTTTTGCAAAATGCATGTGCATCTAAATAAGGTGGGCCAATTAAATCCACATTGTAAGATCTTAGCAGCTGTTTTTCTAGATGAAAAATGTCCTCCACATGCTTCAGAATGACAAAAGTTAATGACACTACTTACCTCATTGTCGGGTATGCATCTTCTCATTATTTGGTCTGGACCATATTTGAACAGATATGGGTCATCCCAGTAAAAATTTTTCACCTCGGTTAAAAATTTTCTTTTGTCTTGAGCATTCCAATGAGGTGGCATTTTCCCTGTCGCAAGAAAATTTACAATGTTAGCAAACCAAGGTACAGTAGCAACAGAAAATAAAAAGTCATCAGGAAAGGAATCATTGATAGGTGAAGTTTCAATTAATGTCTCTGTCGTTAGTCTTGAAAGATGATCAGCAACGACATTTTCGGCTCCTTTCTTATCCTTTATTGTGATGTTGAATTCTTGGAGCAATAAAATCCACCGTATTAATCTAGGTTTTGCATCCTGTTTAGTCATTAAATATCTCACAGCTGCATGGTCAGTGTAAACAATTGTTGGAGAGCCAATTAAATAAGATCGAAATTTGTCCAATGCAAATACTACTGCAAGTAGTTCTTTCTCAGTTGTTGTGTAATTCAATTGTGCATCATTTAAAGTCCTACTTGCATAGTATATTACATAAGGCTTACCTTCTTTTCTTTGTCCTAAGACAGCACCAACGGCATAGTCACTTGCATCACACATCAATTCAAAAGGCAAGGACCAATCAGGAGATTGCATAATTGGAGCAGTTGTTTAAAGTCCAATTAATGTATCAAAGGTATTTTGACATTCGTGAGTCCATTCAAAGGAAGTATCTTTTATTAAGAGGTTACAAAGAGGTTTAGATATAGCACTGAAATTTCTTATGAACCTCCTATAAAATCCCGCATGCCCTAAGAATGAACGAACCTCTTTAACTGTTTTTGGTGGAGGCAAATGGGAAATTAATTCCACTTTTGCTTTATCCACTTCAATTCCTTTAGAAGACACCACATGACCTAAAACATTTCCTGAAGTGACCATATAATGACATTTTTCCCAATTCAAAATAAGACCTTTTTTACCACACCTTTTTAGGACTTTTTCTAAGTTTTCAAGACAATTGTGAAAAGAGTTTCCAAAGACAGTTAAATCATCCATAAAAACTTCTAAACAATGCTCAACCATATCACTGAAAATGCTTAACATGCATCTTTGAAAAGTGGCTGGGGCATTACAAAGTCAAAAAGGCATTCTCCTAAATGCAAAAGTGCCCAAGGGGCACGTGAATGTGGTCTTTTCTTAGTCTTCGAGTGCAATGAGAATTTGATAATAGCCTGAGTATCCATCAAGAAAGCAGTAGTAGGGGTGTCCTGCTACTCTTTCAGGAATTTGATCAAGAAATGTTAAGGGAAAATGGTCTTTTCTAGTGACAGCATTTAATTTCCTATAATCAATGCACATCCTCCAACTAGATGAGACTCGAGTTGGCAATGATTCCCCCTTTTCATTTTTAACTACTGTAATGCCAGATTTTTTAGGTACTACTTGTGTAGTGCTTACCCACTTACTATCAAAAATAGGATAGATAATTCCCACATCAAGTAGTTTGAGAACTTCAGCCCTAATGACCTCTTTCATGTGTGGATTTAATCTCCTTGAGGTTGTTGAGATGTTTTGACATTTCCTCTAAATGTATTCTATGTGTGCAAATTAAAGGGTTAATGCCTTTTATATCTTTGAAAGTCCACCCAATTGCATTTTTATGCCTTTTAAGCACTTCTATCAACTTACCTTGTTGCCCGCATGTGAGGGATGAAGAAATTACCACCGGATATGTCTGATTCTCCCCAAGATATGCATATTTCAGTCCTTCAAGTACGGGCTTCAATTCTAGCTTGGGAGCTTCATCTTTCTTGCTTTCATTCATCTGCCCCAATTCTTCAAATCTTGATTTTGAGCCTTTTTCCAACACCTGTGCAAAATCCAGTAAAGAACACATATTAGAAAGATCATGTTCTAGTTCCATACTTGATTCTAACGAATTTACAAAACAAGTTTCCAAAGGGTCAGAAGAACTCCCTTTTTGGATGTGATCTTCCACAATAGATTCGATCATATTAGCCTCCTCAATTTCATTCTTCTTCTTCATGTGGTTGGTGCACATATGAAAAACATTAGTTCCAATGTCCATGTTCCAAAAGATCAGCTTCCTGAATCCATTACTGCAATTAATCAAAGCATTAGAGGTAGCTAAATGGACGCCCTTAAAATGCAGGAATTGAATTACATACTTCACTGGTTGTGTGTCCAAGACAATAAAATCCACTGGGTAAATGAATTTATCGACTTGAACTAACACATCTTCTACTATTCCTCTTGGTACTTAAATTGATCTATCAGCAAGCAAAAGAGTCACAGAAGTTGGTTTTAACTCACCTCGATTGAGTTTTTGAAAAACCGAGTATGGAAGCAAATTCACACTAGCACCAAGATCAAGTAAAGCTTGTTCAATTTTATGGTCTCCAATAACACATGAAATTGTAGGACAACATGGATCCTTATATTTCACTGTATTATTATTTTGAAGAATAGCACTTACCTGCTCAGCTAGAAAGGCCTTCTTTTTCACATTCAGTTTTCTTTACACAGTGCACAAGTCTTTCAAAAATTTTGCATAAGAAGGTACCTGTTTGATCACATCAAGCAAGGAAATGTTGACCTTTACCTGTTTGAAAATTTCAAAGATTTCAGAATTGTGAGTTTGCTTCTTTTGTGTGGCTAATGCCTGAGGAAATGGAGGCACAGATGAGGATATGGTTTCCTCTTCGCTAGGTGTTGGTTTAGCAGCCTCTTCCTGCCCTTTAGAGATCGATTCTTCTTCTTTCTCACAAGGGTCAGGAATGTGTTTTTCAACAATTTTACCATTGCGAAGGGTCATGACTGACTTGGCTTGGTCAAAGTAATGGTTACTTGAATTTCCTGCATTTGAGTTAGATTGATTTTTGGGGTTTTGCAATGTTTGAGAAGGAAAATTTCCCTTCTCTTGGATGCTAAATGTAGATGCAAATTTTGCAAGAGTTTCTGACAAATTTGCTAATGTTTGAGCAGTTTGACTATTGAAAGTCTCTTGCTTTGTAATGAATGAATGCAATGTTTCTTCAAGGTCATTACTAGGAGGAGGAGCATATGCATGATCATGAGAATTTTGAAAATTTTGTCGTGTTTGAAAAGGGACTTGTGAAGATTGTGCATGATTATCATTTTTCCAGCTAAAATTTGGATGATTTCTCCAACCAGGATTGTAGGTTTGTGAATATGGATTGTGATTTGGCCTTTTAAAAGTGTTTTTCTCCTTTTCTTTTTTTTTCTTTTTTTTTTCAAGGCCCCCCCCCCTCAGCCCCCCCCCATTGGCTTCTTCATGGGGACATTCCCTAAAGGCAGGCAAAGTTGGGCAATCATCAGTAGAATGGTCATTGTCATCACAGATGTTACAGACATTTTCTTGAATAGATTTCAATTGACCACTTTTTTTCATCTCTAAAGCCTCAACTTTTCTAGCTAGGGATGCATATTTGGCTTGAAGGTCATGGCCTTCCCTAAGGTTGTAAATACCTCTATTGGATGTCGAGGTTTGGGCCTTGCTTGGTACCTCATAGGTGCCAGCAGTGTCCCAATTTGGTGCCTTTTCTGCCAAGGAATCTAGGAAGTCAAGTGCTTCCTCAGGGTCTTTTTCTTTAAATTCTCCATTACACATTAATTCCACTAGTTGCCTATATTGAGGTGTTAACCCTTCATAGAAGTGTGCAACTATTCTCTAAATTTCAAAACCATGGTGAGGACAGGTATTAAGTAGTTCCTTATACCTATCCCAACATTAGTAAAGGGTTTTCCCCTGTTTTTGAGAGAAATCAGAAATTTGTCTTTTAAGAGAATTTGTTCTATGGGTAGGAAAAAATTTTTTCAAAAATTGTTGTTTCATCTCATCCCATGAACTGATGGAATTCGACCTCAAATTTTGTAGCCATGTTCTAGCTTTATCTTTTAAAGAAAAAGGAAAAAAGCTTTAATCTAATGGTGTTTATGCTACAATTTGGGTCAGTGTAGGAGCTACATACCTCTTCAAAGAGTTTCAAGTGCGAATATGGGTTCTCCATGTCAAGGCCATAAAAAGTGGGTAGAAGTCGAACAAAACTTGGTTTGAAATTGAAATGGATTGAATCTGGAGGAGAAACTACACAAGATGGTGCACTAGTCCTTACCGGATTCATATAGTCTCTGAGGGTTCTTCGTTGGTTTTGATCATTTTGTTGCGAACGGTTGTCCCCTTCATACGTGAATATTTCCTCATGATTGTTGGCCATGTTTTCTAAGGAAGATGATGTTTTTCTAACAAGTCTACCACTAGATGTTCGTGACCAAAATTTCATGCAAGAAAGGGAGAAGAAAAGAGAGCAAAAGATGAACACACAAAAATAAAAAATTTAGATCTAAGATGAGAAAAGAGAACACTTACAATTTTGCACGCCAATTTTTACCTTCCCCGGCAACGGCGCCAAAAACTTAACACATCCGAAAATAGGATTGTCTCCCAAGTATAGGAGTGTCGAAGTAATAAAACCCGGTGAGACCGGGGTCGATCCACGAGGAAGGGAATTTAAGCGTTACAAATTATAAGCTAAAACAAATGTGATATGGATGATTCAAAGAGGTGACATGATAATATCAACAAGTATGTAAGATGGTAGGCGGTATTACCGACCATTCAAATATAAAACAAAAAGCAAGAGGAGGTAAAACCATCCATGGAGATAGGTGGTATAACAAACCATAGTAAATTAAAGAACAATTTCATAAGGTGGTAGAACCTACCATAGTAAATAAAATAAAAAGTTCATAAACAATGGATGAGAATAATTAAAATGCGCAAGTAAAAGGAATTAACACAATAATAATGAAAGCTAAGGTTAGGGGATCCGCCCTTGATATTTCAAATAAGGATAATTAACCCATTTTAGTTATATGAATTATATTTGTTTCATTACCAATATTTATAACACTTCTTGTAAATGGGTTCAAGCATCCAATGTGCCAATCATCATATGTCTACAACAAATCAAGGTTCCTAACTAGATTCGTGTCGGTAAGGAAAAACCATACATCATCTAGAAAGGATCCAAGCATTTGATGTGTCAAGGATTGTCGACAATGGATCAAGACCTCCACTTTACGAGTGGTGTCAAGATTGATTAAGAAATTAAATATAAATCATATTGAATAAACATTGTAAGATTAAGATTATTAAGCACATATTAAGGGTTAGAGAATCATTATTCTCATATCAAGGGTTTCACCCTTTCACCTTAGCAAAAGAGAAATTAGAAGAATATTATAATAGAAAGAAAATAAAATGCAAGAAAAAGGAAATTCATTAATAACTTAAACACACAAAACACAATACAAGATCCTAGCCAAAGCCAAAATGTTCCAGCCAAGGCCAAGATGACCTAATGGGTCACAAGGCACCTCTATTTATAGATACATCCAGGGGCAAACTTGTCAAATTACAAGGGCATAATTGTCAAATATTAGTTGTAAATATCTTTGACAATTGGGATCATTAGGCACCGACTTTGACCATCAATTTTGACATCGAAACGTTGTGAATTTTAATCACATGTCTTCATAAAAGTTGTAGATATTTCTGTCATCTTTCTAGAACATATTGATTTGCACAATTTGGATACGTATTTTGAGAGATACGGTCCAAATACGGAGGCCTGGTCAGACTGGGCCGAAACTGTAGATGGGTTCACTTCAAGCCCAATTTTGATCCACTAAGAGCCCGAATTTGATGATACTTGTGAAATGCAATCTTGTAGACAATTGAATCAGCTTTCCAAAACTTTAAGAATTGCACCATTCTGATCTATAAATAGAGAGTTATGCCCATTTTACCGAACCTGTAACAAAACCAAAATTAAGAGAAATTAATTCCAAAGATACAAATGCTGCAAATATGCTTAAGTTGAGGAATTTAATGACACTATTAATGCAATATGATGAACTAAACTCTTATTAAACATGCATATTTAAGTGTTCATCAGAGGCTCAGTCATGTGATGGTGCAAGGATGTGTTAAGATTATAATAGTTATATTACTGTAAAAATTATATTTGCGATTGTAATGAGATTTATTTCAAGTTTGTTTCATGAGAAATACAAGAATTACGAAACAGTTGCTAGTCCACAGTTTTATGCATGATTTGCCCGTGTAGCTAGAGGCGGGTTGTGTCAACTTCAATCAGCCCAGTCTTAACTAAAGCTTTGAAAATCCCAATGGCACACCTCTTCGAGTCATCATAAGCCGTGATCACCATCTCACAAGGCTCAAGCTCATCCTTACTGACCTCATACTTGTGCAAAATCTTCATAGGTACAATATTGATGGTAGACCCATCATCCATCATGATACAAGGAGACGTTTTCCCACTAATCTTTGTGGTGATGAACAATGGCTTATTATGTTTTCTCCCTTGGAATGGCAGATCTTCATCTGTAAAGTTGATTTCCCCTCTTACCGCCTTAGGTGTTCCTCCAGTAAAGGCGGTCAACATTTCACTAGTGGTAGTAGCCATCGATATCTCTACCTTCGCCAAGGGCTTCACCGTGGCTTCTCTATGCTTTTGGGATGATATAAGTAGATCCCAAATTCTAGCGTTTGCTTGAGTTTTCTTCAATTGTTTGATCACTTGATACTCTTCTTCTTTAGCTTCTTGATTGGCAACTTCTTTTCCTTTCTTAACTATCTTCTCAGTTGGCTTCTCCTTTTCCTTTTCATGGTAAAATCTATTGCTTCTTGTCACTCCCTGGACATTCTCTCTCTCACGCTGGGGTGTTTCTCCCTCAACTCTCTCTTCCTCTTCTTCATCGCTACTAAAGTCAGCCTAAAGGGTGGAAAGGTCTTCACTTTATGGATATCATCCCAAATCCCCATAACCCATACTTTCTTACACCTCCTAAGTGAGCTCTCTCTCCTCATAAGATTCTGATCTCGCTTCCATCTCCTAGCTTCACTACCCTTTTTCATCTTAAATCGTCTTGGTGGTGGGCCTTTTCTAGCCATCCACTTCTTGGAAAATGAGCTTGATGTTGTAGGCTTCTCCTTGATGGGCGTAACTTCAACTTCTCCTTTTTCTTATTCTTGGGGCTCCTTTTCTTCTTGGTCATTGAGGTTCACAAGTTTGGGTTCTGAGCTTTGCTTGACCCCTTTCATAGCAATGTAGTCAATCCACCTTTCTTGGTATGAATTTTGGCTGCCAAAGGAACGGGCTCATCTTCCACCATTTCAATGATCTCCTTGGGTTCTTCTTATTTGGGCTCTTTGGCTTTTGGCTTCTTTGTTGAGACCACCCTTCTAGTGGATTATTCTAACTTGGACTTCTCTCTTCTCTTGGCTCTCTCAACCCTGCTTGATCTATACTCCTCGAAGGAATTCATGACTTACTCTTTAGTCAAACCCGATCCAATCATATTGGTTGATGGAGAGGGCACCCTATTGTAGTTAGGCAATGGCTTGCTCTTTGTCAGGCTCATGTGTCTCTGGGTCAGGATTCTGGCCCTTGTCAATCAAATCTTGAATTTCATGGCGAAGGCGAGTACAATCATCAGTCTTGTGATCAGTCACTTGGTGAAATTCGCATTTCTCATGGTGCCTTCAATTCCTTGGTAGTGGGTTTGGAAGCTCTCTTGGCGGCAATGGTTGCAAGAGTGACACATCCGAAAAAGGATTGTCTCCCAAGTATAGGAGTGTCGAAGTAATAAACCCGGTGAGACCGGGGTCGATCCACGAGGAAGGAGATTTTAGCGCTACAAATTATAAGCTAAGCAAATACGATATGATTATTCAAAGATATGGCAAGATAATATCAACAATAGATGAGAGTAATTAAAATTCCCAAGAAATTAACACAATAATAATGATAGCTAAGGTTAGGGGATCCGCCCTTGATATTTCAAATAAGGATAAACAACCCGTTTTAGTTATATGAATTATATTTGCTTTGTTACCAATATTTATACCACTTCTTGTAAATGGGTTCAAGCATCTAATGTACCAATCACTATATGTCTACAACAATCAAGGTTCCTAACTAGATTCATGTCGGTAAGGAAGAACCATACGACATCTAGAAAGGATCCAAGCATTTGATGTGCCAAGGATTGTCGACAATAGATCAAGATGATAAGTGTCTATTTATATATCATTTTCATATCAAGTCGTCCATGTTTCTTTGCTATATTCCTTGGTATTTTTATGTTTTTGTGTGGTTTTGATATTTGTAGGCGTTTTGGAGCAACTTGCACAAAAATGGAGTAAAACCCTTCATTTTCACCTCTGCTAGTCAACCATCTTCTCGGATTTAATTGTATTGATATACAATGAACCCGATGACATATTATCTACTGTTGGAAAGCTCTCGAAGTCTATTTTCTGGAGAAATTTACGGTTTATAAATCCATTCAGTGTACCAAAAATTGTAATCAAAAGAGTGTGAGAAGTATAGAAATGTAATTCCACAAATCAATGTAGCATGTATAATACGGGACACTGTAGTAGGTTACTGTAGCAGAGTATATAAACACATTTTAGGGTTTTATTTGAATAACTTGAAGAGGGGGAGAACGTGGTGGAGGCTGCAGCTCTGGAATTCTTTCATCTCCTGGAGTTCTTGAAGGAGAAAGGAAGCTTGGAAAGAGGAAGAACTACAATCCAAAGAGAATTACATCAAATTTGTAAGTTTTTCCCTTCCCTTTCATTTTCTGGAATGTCTCCATGTTGTATTGTATTTACCACATTCTTAAACATGTGTAACTGAATCTGAAATGGTTGAGGGTGATTTCAAAGCCCCTGATATGGTTTTTGTAAGTTGATTGTGTAAGGAATTGTTATCCAATTCTCTAATTGAAGTTGCTTGTATTCTCCCATATTTAATGCTTATGATTGCTTGCTGGATTATATTTCGAATGGCCAACTGAATATAATCTGGTTGTTGTCTATTGCTAGACTAGAAATCTTGATCCGTAATTGTCTTGAATTTCTAATCCTTAGTAGCAAAATTGTGATCAGAGATTGCAATTGGATAATAAAACCTAAGTTAAATAATCCGAGCTTGTGTGTTTATTGCTTAGATCAACCTATCTTTTTTATCGTAATGCATCCATTGAATTAAATTTAGAGAGCTTGTTCTAGGTTGTTTAATGGATAGAGATTAAATAAAGAGCCTGTTTTATTTAACAACAAAGTAAGGAAAGATTGGGATAACAGAGCTTATTGTTATCTACGGTGGATAATTTCAATGGTGTAATTGGATGACAATTCTACAATTAATTCGCAAATCCATATCTTGTGGTAGAGAAGGATCCCTTAACCAGGTTTCTCTCATTGATTTTCAATCTGTTTAAATTTGCATTGTATTATTCTTTACTTGCATTAATATTTCATCTAGTTAATCAATCAACAAAACCCCCCTCATTTAGTTTATTGTTGCTTTCGAATAACAAATTCAATTAGAATCAATCCTCGTGGAAACGATATCTTACTTATCACTTTATTACTTGTGCGACTAGTATACTTGCTAGTTTCGAACGCATCAAGTTTTTGGCGCCGTTGCCGGGGATTGATTTTCTAAACAATTTGTTATTCTGTTTTTACTACTGATTCTTGATTGTTATTTCCTGATTATTTGTGTTTAGGCTTTTATGTTCGAGGGAGAAGCGGATCAACGACTTAAGCGAATCAAGGAGTTTCTCGAATCCTCGAATTTAAGACTAAATCAGTCAATTTCAACTCCACCTCCAGAATTTGACCTTGCACGACATACTTCCCTTCCATCTTCTTGCAGGTCAATCAAATCTAAATCGAAAGTAATGGCGATGCAAAACAATCAGACTCTTAAGGAGTTAACGGCTCCAATTATTGATCAACAACCATTGTGCATAAATCTCAACCTTGAGGTAGAATTTGAGCTTAAATCTGGACTAATTCGTCTCTTGCCTACATTTCATGGTTTTGTAGGAGAGGATCCTATCAAATACCTTAGAGAATTTCATATGCTATGCTCAAGTATGAAGCCAACTGGCGTGTCTGAGGAGCAAATAAAATTGAGAGCTTTTCCATTCTTATTAGCAGATTCGGCGAAAGATTGGCTATACTATCTACCATCGGGTACCTAATAAGTGTCTATTTATATATCATTTTCATATCAATTCGTCCATGTTTCTTTGCTATATTCCTTGGTATTTTTATGTTTTTGTGTGGTTTTGATATTTGTAGGAGTTTTGGAGCAACTTGCACATAAATGGAGTAAAACCCTTCATTTTCACCTCTGCTAGTCAACCATCTTCTCGAATTTAATTGTATTGATATAGAATGAACTCGATGACATATCATATACCTGTCTCTTATACACATCTAGATGTGTATAAGAGACAGGTCTATTTTCTGGAGAAATTTACGGTTTATAAATCCATTCAGTGTACCAAAAGTTGTAATCAAAACAGTTTGAGAAGTATAGAAATGTAATTCCACAAATCACTGTAGCATGTATAATACGGGACACTGTAGCAGGTTACTGTAGCAGAGTATTTAAACACATTTTGGGGTTTTATTTTCATAACTTGAAGAGGGGAGAACGTGGAGGAGGCTGCATCTTTGGATTTCTCTCATCTCTTGGAGTTCTTGAAGGAGATTGAAGGCTTGGAAAGAGGAAGAACTACAAATCCTAAGAGATTTCATCAAATTTGCTAAGTTTTCCCTTTCCCTTTCATTTTCTGGAATGTCTCCATATTGTAGTGTATTTGTATTGTGTCTGAATATGTGTAACTAAATCTGAATTGGTTGAGGGTGATTTCAAAGCCCTTGATATGGTTTTGTGAGTTGATTGTGCAAGAAATTATTATCCAATTCTCTAATTGAAGTTGCTTGTATTCTCCCATATTTAATGCTTATGATTGCTTGCTGATTGTATTTGGGTGGCCAACTGAATATAATCTAGATATTGTCTATTGCTAGACTAGAAATCTTGATCCGTAATTGTCTTGAATTTCTAATCATTAGTAGCAAAATTGTGATCAGAGATTGCAATTGGAGAATACAACCTAAGTTAAATAATCCGAGCTTGTGTGTTTATTGCTTAGATCAACCTATCTTCTTATCGTAATGCATCCATTAAATTAAATTTAGAGAGCTTGTTCTAGGTTGTTTAATGGATAGAGATTAAATAAAGAGCCTGTTTTATTTAACAACAAATTAAGGAAAGATTGGGATAACAGAGCTTGTTGTTATCTACGGTTGATAACTTCAATACTGTAATTGGATGACAATTCTACGATTAATTCGCAAATCCATACTTGTGGTAGAGAAGGATCCCTTAACCAGATTTCCCTCATTGATCTTTTATTCAAATTAACTTCTGTTTTGTTATTCTTAATTTGCATTCTTATTTCACTTAGTTAATCATTCAACAAAACCCCCCCATTTAGTTAATTGGTGCTGGAAATAACGAATTCAATTAGAATCAATCCTTGTGGGAACGATATCTTACTTATCACTTTATTAATTGTGCGACTAGTATACTTGCTAGTTTCGAATGCATCAAGTTTTTGGCGCCGTTGCCGGGGATTGATTTTCTAATCGATTTGTTATTTTATTTTTATTGTTGATTCGTGTTTTTTTTTTTGTTTTTCTTTTCTGATTGTTTGTATTTAGGCGACATGGCAATAAACGTCCAACAATTCAGCATCGGATTTGAGCCACAACTACCATGGAGTGTAAATGAGGTAAGCACTCAGAACATTGAACAACAACTTTCTGAGCTAACTTCTCTTGTGGAAAACATGGCTGTAGGACATATACAGAAATCTTATGCATGTGAGGTATATTCTACCATGGAGCATCCAATCGACATGTATCCAACTTTACAAAAAGAATATATGGAACGAGCCAATACCATGGATGGATTTCCAGGACAAACAAGGCAATGGTATGATCCCTTCTCTAACACTTGCAATGCTGGATGGGAAGATCACCCTAATTTCAGTTACTGGAATCATCAACCAATCGCCTCAAATGCCATACCAAATCGACCACAAGGTTTTAATCAACCTAGAGTGCAGCAACCATTTCAAATGCAAACACCACCAATGCCACAACCAGCACCACAACCAGCTCCAGAAAACTCAGGTATGTCACTCCAGGATATTGTTAATGCACTTGCCATTAACACAATGCAATTCCAGCAGGAAACTGGGGCAAGTATCCAAAACCTGGCAAATCAAATGGGACAATTGGCCACTAGCATGAGCAAATTCGAGGCCAAGGCTCAGAAGAATTATCTTGTCAAACGGTGATCAATCCAAGAGAGAATTCTTGTGCGATAACTTTGCAAAATGGAGAACAATTAGATGTCCTGCCAAAGAAATCACAAACTGATGAAGGAGATGACACCACTTCCACCATGAACAAAACACTGACTTCTCAGGTAAATCCTATAACTCCCATTCCTTCAGATGTTTCTCCTCCACTTTTTCCTAGTAGATTTGCAAAAAAAGAGTTGTGGAAGATGTGCTTGTGCAGGTGAATCAATTGGTTTTTCCAGCAGACTTTTATGTTCTGAAATAGAGGATGAGACATCTCCTAATCCAACACCGATTCTTATAGGGAGACCATTCTCGAAAACTACTAGAACCAAGATTGATGTTCATGATGGCACTCTCACCATAGTGTTTGATGGCAAGGTGATCCGTTTCAATATTTTTGAGGCAATGATGTACCCTAGTGACTTATATTCTGTTTTTGTAGTTGACGTTCCTGATTCTCTGCCATAACAATGTTTTGAGTTAACTTGCAAAAATGGATTGGATGCAGCTATTAGTGAGCACATAGGGACAGAAAATTCTAAGGAATCAAGAATTTTGATACAAGTGTCTAAAGAAGTGAAGGAAGCTCTGGCAAGCTTAGATAAGACTATATCCATAACCATAAGCAGGTATGATGTTTCGTATATTGAATTGTCTTTATCTAATGAGAAACTTCTCCATTCTGTGATGAATGCCAATACCGTGGAGCTTAAGTCACTTCCAGATCATTTGAATCATGGATTCTTGGGTGAGAATGGTACTTTGCCAATTATAATAGAAATGGGCCTTGCACCAATACAAGAAGTGAAACTCGTCAAAGTACTTAGAGATCACAAAACGGCTATTGGGTGGACAAGTGCTCACATCCAAGGCCCGGCCATATGCGTGCACCATTTCTTGTGGAAAGAAGGATCCAAGCCCACTAGTGAAGAACATCGAAGATTGGATCCTCCCATGATGGAACCAACGTCGGGCTGAGGACGTTAAACCAAGCGCTTATTGGGAGGCAACCCAATATTTTTTGAAAAAAAAGAAAAGAAAAATAAAATAAGGAATAATGATCAATTTTTGTGTCTCGAGGAGATTCCTTTCTTAGTCCATCAAATTGATCAGGTTTTATCTCTCTTTGCCATCTGTCTTATTTGTTTTTATATTTCTTTTACTTGTTTTTGACTTTTGTTTGTTATTGTGTTGTTATCTCTTTTATGTGTCTTTAGTTTCGTTTCTGCTCTTTTCTTTTCCTTTCTATTGTTTAATTTGATTATTTCGTACTTCGAATTCATTTATGCAACAGCTTGAGGAAACAACCAAAGGGGAGCTGAAACCATTGCCTGAAGGTTTGAAACATGCACATATTGGAGAAGAACATACTCAATCACATTTTCAGTAATATCTCTCCTTTTCTTCTCTCCAATGGATGCCGATATCTTTCTGCCGAACCTTCGTAAATATTTCCTTTCACTTCCTCAAAATGCTGTGTTTAAAATTTATAAACTACAAATGACTAGACTTTGGGTATTGATGCTCTTAAATGTGCCTGCGGATATCCGATGGCTTATCGAAGCCAAGGTGAGATTGTCCGGTGAGCCGGACATTAATCTCGCAAAATACATGCCTGATCTAGGAAAAAGCTACTACGCCAAGAGGCGAAGAGCGAAAAGATTACAAGTATGTTATAAATGTGCTAGATGGAATTGTAACTAGACTTTTCGTTCATTAGGTTTTGTGTCCAGGAATAGAGAAAATAAACTTTCATTTATTAAGAATGGTTTGAGTAATGAGTCGCTGGATAATGTTTTATTAGCTCTTGAGTCACATTCTTGTGGACTTGTTCAGCGTGAATTGTTTAATTTATGGACACAATTTCGTGATGAATTGCAGTGTTATAGTCTAGGGAATCTGACTAAAAAGGACCCTGTTTGCCAGTTTATAAGAAAACTGGATGGGAAGCAAAAATCCCCGACTCATAGAAGGCGTTTCAGCCGTTACTGGACGTAAAACCAGAGGAAGATGTGAGCCACAATCACAACTACTTGCATATTTGAATGTGTGTTGTTGTTGTCGATTTTTTTTTCTCTTGTTTCGTTTGATCTGATTATCAATGTTGTTTTTATGTTGTTGTTGTTTGTTGATTTTGTTTGTTTTAATTTCAAGTTTTCTTTTTGACAAACCATATGACTACCCCATGTCATAAGCACACGTGGAGACAAGTGTGGAGGTTTCGTCAACCTCCGCTGAAAGTATATCTCCATTTTTCATGCACATGTGAGAGACAAGTATGGAGGTTTTGTCAACCTCCGCCGAAAGTAATCTATACTTTTCATGCTTCACGTGGGAGACAAGTGTGTAGGTTTTGTCAAACCCCACCGAAAGCATATCTATTTTTTTTCAAATCTCGGGGCGATAAATCTGCATCGAGCAACCCCCACAGAAAGTATGTCCCCATGTGTCAAAATTTGAGAGTTTTACGTGTGTATATATACATTCTGCATATTCTCATATGTCATTCCATAACCTGTCTTGCAATTAAAAAGCATAATACCTAACGTGTCTTACACAAGATTAGAGCACTTGTAGAAATGGAGAAAACACAAATTCGGTGATTCCGCAATATATGCGTATTTTGCGGATCGCAATTTGGTAAAGATGGAGAGTTTACCACAGCAGCTCTTGATCTTGGTAGGACATTGGCTGCGAGGGGTATTAATTTAATTTATGGAGGGGGTAGTCTTGGGTTAATGGGGTGTGTGTCGACAGCTGCATCCTTAGGAGGAAGCAAAGTTCTCGGCATTATCCCTAAACCATCAGCTGTACGAGATATCGTAGGAAACACCATGGGGGAAGAGTTACAGGTTTCTAGTATGCATGAGCGTATTGCACATATGGTCATTAAATCTGATGAATTTATAGCTTTGCCCGGTGGCTATGGTACATTAGAGGAGATATTTCAAATCACCTCTTGGGCACAGCTAAACATCCATCGGAAACCCATTGGTTTGTTAAATGTCAATAATTTTTTTGATGGTTTGTTATCATTTCTTGATCAAGCTGTAGAAAAAAACTTAATCTCATCGTCGGCGAGGCAAATCCTGGTTACAGCTTCAACTGCAGGGGAGTTAATTGATAAACTCCAAGAATTCGTCTACTCGCCTGATCCAACAAACGGCTCGGATAGATTGGTTTGGAGAAGGCAATAAAAGGCGTAGACTGGATTTAACGCTCCATCTGTAATCTCTATCTATTGGTTTGCTTTGTTTTTGTTTTACTTTCTTTTTAGTGTGTTTATTTGAGATTTTTCATGTCATTTCTTTTGAGTTTTTTTTTTCAGGTTATTTTTTTCACCCCAAGTAATATTTTCTAATCTTGGCTTTTAGAGTGGTGGCTTAAAAAGTTCAAGTTCTCTTGAAACGCATTCTGGATTTCTTTAATCCATAATGGCTGAATAAGGAGGCTAACTTCTAAACTTTTAGACCCATTCTAACTGACTTGTTTGTGTTTGTTGATTTGTTGGACTTTATTATTTTCTGAGTAAGTTTAGTTTTATGTAATTTTGAGTTGTTGTGTATTTTTGTCTTTATCGTTTCGATTCGAAAAAAAAAACATTGTGGAAAAACCTGAGAATGGCAGAATATGGGGTTTCCTTAACTCTTGAAACGCATTCTCTCTAAATAAATATGTAGTTTCTTTATTTTATGTTGTTTGAAGTGTCTTGTTTCTTGTTTTGTTCTTCACAATAAAGGTATATAGGCTGGAAACCTTAAGTCTGCGGGCTACTTGTCCTAAGGATTGTTGAAATATACAATCTTGACTCAGGTGTAACAACGCCACGTACCTCTTTTCTTGCATTTTGTGGGTCGATGATAAGATAATGATGAATTAAGAATAACTCTTGGAAAATGATAAATGATGCATGGATCTGTGTGCTTGAAATGTTTATTGGTTTCGCTTTGCTTTTGATTCCTTGCGCAACATTGAGCACTGAGCTATTATCACTGAGTTATTTGTTCACTTAGAGAAAGTTTATGTAATTTAAATGTTTCTTCAGATTTTCAATGAATTCTAGAACTTGTTTGATGGTCACTCGAGGCGAAATCCTAGACTGTGCAACATTGGGGAAATGATTTAGGCCATCTTTGGACCGTTCGAGCCTTAATAGCCAACCTTGACTGAAATTGATCCCTAGTTACCCTTTGAGCCTTTGTAAGCCTTTTTTCTTTGTTAACTCACTAAAAGATTTCCTAACCTCAAATGAATTTGTTCCAAACAGTTTATCCCTTACTTATAAGCATGTAGATCATTCACAATTACATTTTGAGCTATGTTCTGGTTTTGGGAAGTTAGAGGAGGTTGGGATGTGTCATGAGTAATGCAAGTGAGTTCTATTGTGTTTGTAAAAAAAAGAAAAAAGAAAAAAAGAAAAAAAAAGCCAATTTGTACTTATCGTCCACGTACTTACACATTGAGGACAATGTGTTGTTTAAGTGTGGGGGAGGGGAAGTGTAATAAAAAAAAAAAGAACAAAAAAAGAACAAAAAGAACAAAAGGAGAAGAATAAGAGATCTATACCCTTAAGTGTTCTTAAAAAGAATGAAACAACAAAGTGTGGGGGTGTAGTTTTCTTTTGTTTTCTGAAAAAAAAAAAAAAAGATTGAGGGTTCTAAATAAGTTTGGGGGTGTAACCTGGTGAATTGAAATGAAGTTGTGTTATAGGGTTGAGCTCTACATAGTCTGAATGATTTATGTGTTTGTGGGTGATTTGAGCCAAATTATTATCCTTTATCATACCTTCACCCAAGCCAAACGTTACAAGCTTAATAAAGCCCTACTTGATCCTTAGTGTTGTGCTTGTCTACATTAGTGGAGAGTGACTTGAAAAGCAAGCTTATGGAGTTCATTTATACGCACATCTTCACTGTTAAATATGATTCATTTTTATGCATAAACTCATCCGGGTTACAAATTATTAGGTGAGAATGGCTCTACACACACACACTTGAGGAATTGAAGTAGAGCGAAACTAATCTTTGTAATGAAATTCTTGATCAAGTGTATTATTTTGAAGTTTTCCTTGGGTTGTAATTAAGTACAATCTTTGAGGCCTATTTGCAAGATGAAGCATTTGTGTGTTTTAATTTTTGGTTGATTCTGTTTCGGTTTAGTTTTATTTCATATTGTCGTAGTTGCTCGAGGACTAGCAAAGTCTAAGTGTGGGGGAATTTGATAAGTGTCTATTTAGATATCAGTTTCATATCAATTCGTCCATGTTTCTTTGCTATATTCCTTGGTATTTTTATGTTTTTGTGTGGTTTTGATATTTGTAGGAGTTTTGGAGCAACTTGCACATAAATGAAGTAAAATCCTTCATTTTCACCTCTGCTAGTCAACCATATTCTCGGATTTAATTGTATTGATATAGAATGAACCCGATGACATATTACATACCGTTGGAAAGCTCTCGAAGTTTATTTTCTGGAGAAATTTACGGTTTATAAATCCATTCAGTGTACCAAAAGTTGTAATCAAAACAGTGTGAGAAATATAGAAATGTAATTCCACAAATCACTGTAGCATGTATAATACGGGACACTGTAGCAGGTTACTGTAGCAGAGTATTTAAACACATTTTAGGGTTTTATTTTGATAACTTGAAGACTGTCTCTTATACACATCTAGATGTGTATAAGAGACAGCTCTTAGAGTTCTTGAAGGAGATTAAAGGCTTGGAAAGAGGAAGAACTACAAATCCTAGGAGATTTTCATCAAATTTGCTAAGTTTTCCCTTTCCCTTTCATTTTCTGGAATGTCTCCGTATTGTATTGTATTTGAATTTTGTCTGAATATGTGCAACTAAATCTGAATTGGTTGAGGGTGATTTCAAAGCCCTTGATATGGTTTTTATGAATTGATTGTGCAAGGAATTGTTATCCAATCTCTAATTGAAGTTGCTTGTATTTTCCCATGTTTAATGCTTATGATTGCTTGCTGGATTGTATTTGGGTGGCCAACTGACTATAATCTGGATATGGTCTATTGCTAGACTAGAAATCTTGATCCGTAATTGTCTTGAATTTCTAATCATTAGTAGCAAAATTGTGACAGAGATTACAATTGGAGAATATAACCTAAGTTAAATAATCCGAGCTTGTGTGTTTATTGCTTAGATCAACCTATCTTTCTTATCATAATGCTTCCATTGAATTAAACTCAGAGAGCTTATTCTAGGTTGTTTAATGGATAGAGATTAAATAAAGAGCTTATTTTATTTAACAACAAAGTAAGGGAAAGATTGGGATAACAGAGCTTGTTGTTATCTACGGTTGATAACTTCAATGCTGTAATTGGATTACAATTCTATGTTAATTCACAAATTCATATCTTGTGGCAGAGAATGAACTCTTAACCAAGTGTCTCCCATTGATTTTTCATTCAAATTTACTTTCTGTTTTGTTATTCTTTACTTGCATTCTTATTTCATTTAGTAAATCATTCAACAAAAACCCCCCTGTTTAGTTTATTGGTGCTGGAAATAACAAATTCAATTAGAATCAATCCTTGTGGGAACGATATCTTACTTATCACTTTATTACTTGTGCGACTAGTATACTTGCTAGTTTCGAATGCATCAGTACCATCACCACGTGGAATGAGATAAATAAACTCTTTTTAGAGAAATACTTTCCCATTTCAAAAGCTATAAACATTAGAAAAGATATTTGTGACATTCGACAACACAATGAAGAATCACTTTATGAATATTGGGAGAGATTTAAAAGGTTATGTGCTAGCTGTCCAAACCATCAAATTAGTGATGGACTTCTTATTCAATATTTCTATGAGGGTCTCCTACCAATGGAAAGGAGTATCATTGATGCTGCTAGTGGTGGAGCACTAGTTAATGAAACACCGAAAGTTGCAAGACATTTGATTAGAGACATGGCAGCGAACTCCCAACAATTCAGCAGTCAATTTGAGCCACAACTACCGAGGAGAGTAAATGAGGTAAGTACCCCGAACATTGAACAACAACTTTTTGAGCTTACCTCTCTTCTAAAAAAAATGGCTGCAGGACATATGCATCAATCTTATGTATGTGGAGTATGTTCTACCACGGAGCATCCAACCGATATGTGTCCAACTTTGCAAGAAGGAGATACGGAACAAGCCAATGCCATGAGTGGATTTCTAGGACAACCAAGCCAAAGTTATAGTAATCATCAACCAATCGCCCCAAATGCCATACCAAATCGGCCACCAGGTTTCAATCAACCAAGAGTGCAGCAACCATTTCAAATGCAGCCACAACCAACACCACAACTAGCTCCACAAAACTCAGGTATGGCTCTCCAGGACATTGTTAAAGCACTTGCTACTAACACAATTCAATTTCAGTAGGAAACTAGGGTAAGTATCCAAAACCTGGAAAATCAAATGGGACAATTGGCTACTAACATGAGCAAATTCAAGAGTCAAAGATTAGAAAAATTACCTTCTCAGACAGTGATCAATCCAAGAGAGAATGCTAGTGCAATAACTTTGAGAAGTGGAAAGTAATTACAAGTCCCACAAAAAAAGTCACAAACTAATGAAAGGGATGACACCACTTCCACCATGAACAAAACATCATCTTCTAAGGTAGATCTTAAAACTCAAATTCCTTCTTATGTTAATCCTCCACCATTTCCTAGCAGATTTGCAAAATCAAAGAAGGAGGAACAAGAACAGGAACTCTTGGAAACTTTTCACAAGATTGAGGTAAATACACCACTTTTGGATGCTATTAAGCAAGTGCCTCGTTATGCAAAATTTCTCAAGGAGTT
Source organism: Boswellia sacra (assembly GCA_013180625.2). Taxonomy (NCBI): domain Eukaryota; kingdom Viridiplantae; phylum Streptophyta; class Magnoliopsida; order Sapindales; family Burseraceae; genus Boswellia; species Boswellia sacra. Next base: position 698 of record SNVD02009465.1, on the reverse strand, counting down.
ATGCACCAACAAGAGAAAGTTAAAGGGAAATGAGAAAGTAAGTGTGGGGGAAAATGTTTCAGCTGTACTACAAAGAAAAATTCCTTCGAAATGCAAAGATCCAGGTACGTTTACCATTCCATGCACCATTGGTAGAACCAAGTTTGAAAGGGCTATGTTAGATTTAGGAGCATCTATTAATGTCATGCCATATTCTATATATGCTTCTTTAAATCTTGGACCTTTTGTGAAAATTGGTATTACCATTCAACTTACTGATCATTTTAATGCATATCCCAAAAGAGTTGTGGAAGATGTGCTTGTGCAGGTGAATCAATTGGTTTTCCCAGCAGACTTCTATTTCTTTAAAATAGAGGATGAGACATCTACTAACCAACACAAGTCTTTAGTGAGACCCATTCTTGAAAACTGCCCGAACGAAGATTGATGTTCATGATGGCACTCTCACCCTGGAGTTTGATGGCGAGGTGATTCGTTTCAATATTTTTGAGGCAATGAGGTACCCTAGTGACTTGCATTCTGTTTTGCAGTTGATGTTATTGATTCTTTGGCACAACAACTTTTTGAGTTAACTCGCAAGGATGCATTGGAAGTAGCCATTAGTGAGCACATTGGGGCAGAAAATTCCAGAGAATCGAGGAAGTTGATACAAGTGTTTAAAGAAGTGGAGGAAGCTGTGGCAAGCTTGGATGAGACTA
>SNVD02009464.1:0-38296 GCA_013180625.2 Boswellia sacra | reverse complement strand
CAGCAAAAGGAATGTTGATGTGCAACTTCTTGAAAATTTCCAAAAACCTGCAAAATTACTTGTCTAGCTTGCTCTTTTGGAGACACTGAGGAAATGGAACTTTAGGTGCTGGCTCTTTAGTGGTTGCTGTTTGAGCTTTAGGTATGTCATTCACCTTTTCTAATGGAGATGTAGAGGTTGCACCTGGATCATCTTCCTTGACCTCTGTTGGCTTCTCAGTTCTCACCAATGTTTCTAACTCTTTTCCACTTCTCAAAGTGATAGCCTTGCAATGTTCTTTAGGATTCACTTCAGTTGAACTAGGTAAATTACCTTGTTGTTAACCCAATAAAGAATTAGGAATCTGACCCACTTGAACTTCCAGATTCCTGATTTGTTCAGCTTGATTTTGGAAGTTGGTTTTGGTCTAATTCATGAACTGATTGGTCTTACTTGCCATCTGGTTGAGGTTATTTTTTAACTGACTTGTTGTATTTGCCAGTTGAGCCATTGCCTCTTCAAGTCCAAATTTCTTTTCTGGTGGTGGTTGTGCTTGTGGAGTTTTCAACACATTTTGGCTATTCCATGAGAAATTAGGATGATTTTGCCAACTAGGATTGTAAGTGTTGCTATAAGGGTTGTTCTTGGGTAGTTATAATCTATAAAGTTTGCTTGCTCTTCCTGCCCTAAAAATGGATTCCTTTCATCACAATTATCACTTCAAAGGTTTCCCTGATAGAATTCACATACTACAGATAGAGTGTTGATTGCATTATTTATCACATTACCATTCTGTAGACGTTTGTTAAGTGCAGTGATTTGGACTGTCAAGGCAGAAATAGGATCAACCTCATATATTCCAACTACTTTCTTTTACAGCACTCTTCCATTGGGCCATTGAGAATTATTTAGGGACATCTCATTTAGTAATGTGTAGGTCGCATTCTGTGTCCTTTTCATGAATGCTCCACTAGCTACTGCATCGAGCAAGGTTCTCGCAGAACCATTCAATCTATTATAAAAATTTTGTACCTGCATCCACTTGGGCATGCCATGTTGAGGGCATTTGTTAAGCAATTGCTTGTACTAGTCCCATGCATCCTGAAGTGCCTCTCCCTCAGACTGAGCAAAATTTAAAATCTCAATTCGCATCTTTCCTGTCTTGGAAGGTGGGAAGAATTTTCCAAGAAATTTTTGGGTTAATTCATCCCAAGTTGTGATGGAACCAGCGGGCAAGGAATTCAGCCAACTTTTTATTTTATCCCTCAAGGAAAATGGGAATAGCCTTAGGCGAATAACATCATCTGAAACATTGTTACATTTAGTAGTTTCACAGATTTCCAGAAAATTGCCTATGTGATCATTGGGATCTTCATGCGACAGCCCACTGAATGGTGAAGATTGGATCATCTTCATGGTTACTGGTGTGAATTCAAAATTGACTTGAATTGCTGGTTTCCTGATAGCTTGATGAACACCTGTTACTGTTGGAAAAGCATAATCCATAACTGTATGGTTGTCTTCATTTGTTCCTTTTGCATTTAGTTGTCCTGCTGCTCCTATAATTATTGGAATTTCTGCTGCCATGGTGTCTCCCTGCCTGGTAGCCTCTCTTTTCTTCTTTCTATTCCTTCGACAAGTGCGCTCAATCTCAGGATCAAACTGGAGTAGGTTCTCACTTCCAAATTTTCGCATAAACCTGAAAATAGTACACAACAATTCAACACCACAAATTTTTTTTTAATATACTGGTAAGATACTAACTATAGAGAGCTAAAAGGGCAAAAAAAAAAATTGAAATTAAAAAGTTTAACACTCTTTTTGGGATGAAATGGTCAAATTACAAACTATGAGGACTAAAAAAAATTTAAAGTAGTGAGCACCTACTTTTATTCCTTCCAAGCAGCAAGCAAACATCTTTCTCACCCTTACAAAGAAAGCTAGTCATAAAATTAGTGCCTTATTAAATTTCTCGTGCTATTAGACTAACAACCTTCATGCAACTTAATCTCTACAACATAATGTGGCAGTCTATACGAAAAAATCATAGTGGAGATGTAATTTTCATAATTCTTTTTTGTTTTTTCTACTCTAGTGAGTTTTTGTCATATAGACTGTCAAATTAGGTTGTAGAGTCCACATTATACGAAGATCGTAAGTCTAGCACTACTCCTAAATTTTTTAAAGAAAATTATCCTCTCAATCACTTGATCATTTGATACATCTATATGTGCGGGTCAAGTTTAGGGGAAACAAGTCTTTTTATGGTACCATTTTCATCTCCCAAAATCCCACTCAGGGGGTGTTTGGTCTCCTCTACTTTTCATTTAAGTCTTAAAAGATTAAAAACATTGGTGACAATTTATTTTTGTTTGTTTTCTAAACTTATCACTTAATTTAAGTGATTTATCACTTATTAGAAAAAGTGAGAATTCTATATATCTACATCATGCGACAATTTTTTGGTCCAAAAAAAATATTTGGATTTTTATAATAATATTAAATAAAAATATATAATTTTAAATAATAATACATATTTATTTTTAAAATTTTATTTTTATTTATTAAGAAATCTAGTGGTGCAGGTGATCGAAAAGTTATCGTCACCGGCAATGGCCGCTGTGCTTGGCACAAGTTCGGCAACATAATCGATCAACCAAATTTTTCTCGGCATTTTTTGGCCAAAAGTTGTTCGATCTTTGAAAAACCATTGTGATGTGTAGATTAGCTAGAGACGATCATGATGGCACCGATGGTGTCATCGAATGCTCCATATCAGAGGTGGTCGACAGCGGCGGCCCTTACGATTTATAGTTTTCAAATTTTATTATTTTTATTTTTCTAATAAAATCAATAAACAAAAATAAACTAAATTTAAATAGAAATGATTTAATTCATCATAATTTATTTACTATATTTAAATAGATATATATTTTTGTAATTGCTAAGCTTATTAATTATTAGAAAGAATTGTAATTTACCCCCCTGAGGTCCTTTTTAAAAAAAATTTCCCTCTGGGTGATTGGTAATTGCCAATTGCCCCTTAGAATTCAAATTTTTCCATTAACTTAAACATCTCAAGGGTAATATCATCAACGAAGTAAATGTAGATAAAATAATGCAAAAAATTGTGTATGAGGAAATGTGACTGAAAGGTGAAATCAAATCCTTATTAAAATTGTTGTCCACGTCAGCTAACTGGGGTAAATAGTGATCCCAACTATTGCGTAAAATCACAAGTATACGATATTGTGGACAAGTAATAAAATGAGAGTAGAGTATCATCCCACGAGGACTGTTGCTACTAAAAACTGAAATTATATTAACCTCTAATTAATTAAACTAATTATAAGATTAAGTAAAACTTGATTAAACTAAATTTAACACTACCTACACTCACAAAAATTTTGGATAGAAGAGTTTAAGGATTAAAAATCTAGGGAGCCGCTTTCACCAGAATTTATCAATTTAACTTCTCTGATTCAATTAACCAATGTTTATTCTTATTGTTGACAATCAATTTCACTAATTTGATTATTATTCTTTCTCAAGAAATAATAATGTATATTAATAGATTATAATCACATCTCTGTCTCATCTAACTCACTATTAGTACCTATTAAAAAAAAAAAATCATATAAGATTGCACAAATCACATTCATATCTCTATCTCACATGATTTAGGCAAGATAATTAAGAACTAATATGAACATCACTTCTCAGTCTCAATCTACATATCAATTCATGCAACAATTGGCCAGAAAATCACAAGTATTAAGCATATAATTAAATTGCTCAACAATATTGGAATAGACATCAATCAACTAAAATCAAGAGAAATCGAACATCAAAATACGGCTACATCTTTACTTTAGAAAATGGAAATTAGTTCATATTACAAAGAAACGCAAAACTAAACATGTTTTTAAACATAAGTGAAGAGAGGGATAGAAAAACTAGCTATGGAGAATTGAATATTTGATGATGAAGATGATAGTTGTCTGGTTTTTGCCTTTTCTCTTCAAGAAGTTCCTCTCCAAGTCTGAATCACCCTAGATCTGCCTTTTGCTCACCAGTTTTTGTCTCAGTCCATATCCTTTCCTTGCTTGAATGAACTTCCCTTCCTTTTGTTCTTCCTTTTTTTTTTAAGTCGACCAAATAGCAACATGATCATTGCCTCTGCTAGAGATTCCACCAGCATTATCATTTTGTCCCCTCCAAAAGTCAATCCACTTAGCTTAATAGAAGTGCTCCACTGAAAGTGTAAATGAGATGTTTTAAAATTCATATCTAGCTCATTTTCCTCTACAAGCCATCCGAAACTACCCTTTGGCATGAGACATATCATTGTAGAATTCTATCTTCATTTAATCGGGTTTACAATCTTGAAATTCCTTTAGGAATAACTCTGTAAACTTAGACATAATTCGTCATTTAAACACAAAATGGGAACATAAAACTCTAGATAAAAGATGAAAATAATGTGTAAAAATTTGACTAATCACCAACCATGGTTTATAGTACACTGGAAACCCACGCTTCATTTTGTTTTTACCTCCATAACATACAAGTCAAAAGTTTTCTTTGTTTTACTACAACACATAACATGAAACATGTGAACCATAACAACGAGCAAGAAAGGTTATTGAACTTCCATTCAGCGTCAGCGATGAATCGGGCTTCTAAGTTAGTGGCACAAGGACAGTGTAAGGGGAAGAGTTTTCCTACCCTGGACTTTAGGTAAGACTTGTACATGTGGTCCTAATTTGGTCGATGAGATAGTTGATGGACGTTAGAAGACTTTGGTTGTTTGCATGCGTGATGGTTAAATGGGTTCTGTATGTTTGCGAAACAACATGATTTTAGATAAAAAATGGGTGTTAATAAAAGTGGGTTTGCAATCTCTTGGTAATGGCAATAAAGGCATGAACTTTTTTCGAAAATCATATGAATGCATTTCAGATGATAAAAAGTTACGAACTTTGCTTCAAAATCACTTGAATATGTTGTTATCATTGTGTAAAGTTATGAATTTTTCTTTAAAAAGGTTTAAACTTTGTTAGGAAAGCTGTTGAATATGTTCTTATTATTGTATTAAGTTTTGAACTTGCTTGGCTTATGAATATAATCTTATCAGGGAATGGAAGTGATCATCCATAAAATGGTGAATTTTACGATTGTTTTCTGCTGTGGGTATTTTGCACTTTTTTTTTTTTGGTTTTGGGTGTTGTAATATAGGGAAAAGTGGTATAATTTTATACTTAGGATCATGGGAACTCGTTGCATCTGAAACTATGATGCATGTATACATGCTGTCTTGTTAATTCTTAACATTTACTGAGGAAATAGGATAACTGATTTTTTTTTGCTGTGACTTTGAATTAGCCATACATATGCTTAAAGGGATTATTCACTAAAAGGATTTGAACCATTTTTCTACACTGTTAAGAAGTTGATAGGTAAGGGTAAGAAGTTCGCATGTGGTTTGCCCGTGGAAGAGGTCGTTTTTCTATAGGAACCCCATAACCAAATCATTTAGAGTCATTTTGAATTGGTGAAGATCTTCAATGAGTTCAAAGACATGGGGTTTAACTCAATGATTATGAACATTGATCCTATTTCAGCACCAAAAACAAATTGAATGTAGACCAAACTCAATAACCACCTCAGCGACCAGGCTCAGTATCCCAAGCAGCCCTAACACCAATTATGAATGCAGCTTCCAATATATGAAAATGAAGTGGTTGAAGGGTAAGTGTGGTTGAGTGATGACTCAATGGAGGCCCCTGGTTTAGATTCATAAATGTCTGATAATAAGAAAGGTGAAAGGTAGGCAAATGGTGTTAGAGACATTGTAGTAGAAGTGCGCATGGATAATTCTAGTGATGAGGATACACGACAACAAACTTCTGGTAAGGAGGATAAGCAACAGGAAAATCTCTTAGATGTAAGTTTTGATGGACCTTCATCAGGCTATAATTCAATAGATGATGATTTCATAGGCAACAGTGGATCAAGCGAGGACGAAGGGCCTGTTGCTAAAGTCTGTAGAGAAATGAAGAGGAGGAAGTTTAGTGCTGACATCAATAGGGATTTTGAGCTGACTATTGGGAATTTGTTCAATGATGTCTGTCATTTCAGATAGGTATTAAAGGATTATCAATGAGGAAGGCATTTGAACTAATCAAAGTGAAGAATGACAATGACAGGGTCACTATCAAATGTAAAATGGAGGGCTGGCCATAGAGACTACATGCTTTACAAATCTTTAGCACCATCAAATCCTTTAAAATCAAGATTTTCAATGATGTATATGACTACCAGAGGGTGTAGAAAAATCAAGAGGCCTCAGCACCCTAGCTAGCTACCAAGATTGGGGATTTGGTTAAGGACAATCCCAAACTTAAAATAATAGATATTGCAACATTTGCAAAAAGTAAGTGGGGGGTTCAATTTGAAGACTACACTTTGTGTAAGGTAAAAAATATTTCTGTAGAGAAACTAGGTGAGAATCATGCAGAGTCATAGTTTACTACTTAGTTCTACTGCAATTGTAGAATTGAAGAATCTTGGCAGTATAATGGTTTTTAAGACTATTAAGGGATCAAGTAGTTAGGAGGCTAGGTTTCATAGGTGCTTTGTGAGTTTTCCTACTTTTAGGGATAGATTTGTAAATGGCTGTAGACCCTGCATCGGTTTAGATGGTTGCCATTTGGAAAAGGCCTTATGAAGGAGTGCTACTCAGTGCCATTACACTAGATGCTAATAGATTAATTTTTCCAATTAGTATCTGTGTTTGTAAAGTTGAAAAAGAGGATTCTTGATGCTGGGTTCTAGAAAAGCTTTGTGACTATGTTGGAAGACATGATGGGAAGTCTATCATTATGATGAGTGATTGGAAACACACTGGCCAACTGCTAAATTCAAGAGATGTGCTAGACAAATTCATGCAAACATTAAGGCAAGATACCTAAGTTTAAAGATTGATGACCTATTCTTGGAAGTTGGGAGGTCCACAAACGATGTTGATCGATTGAAAGCAATGACAAAATCAATGAATTAAGTAAGGTAACAGCTAAGTGGATTATGGACATAGACCCAACTATTTGGTGTAAGTGGGCTGTTGACGCAACAACAAAAACAGACCACATCACCAATAATTTCACTGAGAACTACAACAACTTTATGAGGAGTAAAGGTGCAAACCAGTCCTATCGCCACTAAATCATATAAGAAAGTCTATAATGAAGAAACTTCAAAAGATAAAGGATGTTAGTTTCTGACTGGAATTAAAGGGTGCCTAAGGAAAGACACTTAATACTCATTCATAATGTTAGTTGGAGTATGAAGTGGTAGATGAGGCAAAGACACTTGAAGTGAAGCTTGCCCTACATAGTTGTGATTGTGGTGTATGATTGCTCACTGATATACCATGTAAGCATGCCATGGGGGCTATTTGCTGCTTTAGACTAAATGCTAAAGATTACATTGACCTACTCCTTATTATTGAAGCCGTGAGGAGGAGCTATGATGGTAAATTCATCTACTACTACATCAAAGTGTTTGGCTTAAAGGAAATGGAGTTAGGATTTTACCCCCTAACAAAACAAGAAAGCCTAGAAGACCAAAGAAAGTGAGAAAAGAGGAGCTACATGAATGTACTATTAGGAATAAATGGTCATTTATGATCCGTTGCAGCTTCTGTAATAGGGATAACTACAATGGGAGAATATACAGGCTGGCTTCATTAAATGTCAGGGTAATGAAGGCTAGGGTAACTTAAGTCTTATACATAACTTTATTAAGGGCTTCTTCATTACAATTTAACTGTTAACTTTTTTCGTGCTTATGGACAACAGATTAACTTAAGCCATAGAGGAGGGAGAAGAAGAAACAATAGGGTTCATAATGATAACTAGGTTTGCTATGAAGTTACTTGTGACTATTTTTAACATTGAAAAATTACATTGAATCATTCTCATGATTGCAAATTCATACGTAGGAAACCAACAACATCAAAGATGGGAAGGCAACACAGATTGCTATTACATCAAGCCATAGAGGCAGAAGGAGAAAGAATAGAGTTAACAATGCCAACCAGGTTTGCTTACAAACTAACAAGTTACTTCTTCATTTTTTTTTTAAAATTTTGTATTTGCATGACAAATTGTATTGTAAAGGTTAAACTTTAAACTCCAATTGTAGGGAAATAACAAAGATAAGTAGCCAACTCAGATTCCAACTACTTCAAGTCAACAACCAACTTCAACATTGCCAACTCAACCAACCACCAAATAGCATCAAGGCCCACTAGTTAGTTGCTTTTGTATGATAATGATTGTTTTTCAAAGATGTTTGTGCTACATGTTTTTCATTTAATGATTTAAACCATTTTACTGTTTACTGTTTTTTGGAGTATTCATGGTGCATGGATAGAGTATGATGCATGCAAAATGAATACTAATATGCATTGATGTTAGGATCTTTGATACTATATTTTGGACAGGATTTATGATGGATGATATAGGCTATTTGATATTTTGGATACTAGTTCTGAAATTATGTAATGCATGATTGAAATCTTTAGTAGATTTACTTGCTTACTATATATTACAGTCCATACCAATACATCACATTTCATATAATGCATATTTTTAGAGCAAGCCTAGCTTTATGCATAGAGCAACTACAACAGTTAGAATGTAAGCCTCTTCAGTGCCTTTTGCTCATATGCCATTGTCACCACCTTCGATAGCAATCTTTCGTTAGCATTGTCTAGCCTCTCCCTAACTGAAATCACCGGACTTGCATAATATTGAGTGGCCTACATAAGTTTAAGCATTTTTTTCTACTTGCTTTTGCATCATCTTGGGTTAGATCTGATTAAGGTCAATTTCATCATCATCAGGATGCCACCATGAGTAGTAAGTACATTTCGTGGTCATACGTATGAAATATAGCTTCCGTGAATTAGCCTCAGACTCAAATATCCGAACTACAACCATCCTTCCACATCTGCATTTCCTATTTTTAAACCTGATTGCGCTTCCATTAACGCCATTGTTTTTGCACTTGATGAACTTGAAGACATAATGGCAACCTTATTATATTTTTCTACTCTTTGCTAGTTGGAGAAATCAAGCTTCGTAGCTTGCTTCCTAATTTTTTTTTTGGTACAGGCATGTATGTAGGGTTCTGTGTATTAATAAGCTAGAGAATATGCATTTGACCGTTATGGTAATAACTGTCTTAATCTGGAAATAAGCTTTTGATTTCCTTTGTTTATTGTAAAGGTAGGGTAATCAAGTCATTTTGGGGTAATAGCTAGGGCAAATTTGTAAAAAAAGTTCTATTACTTTACAAGCGTGTTTTCGTATATTTTTGTCCTCATCCAATGCAATATTTTACTTTTTTATTAGTCAAAAAGGTAAATATAAGGGTAAATTTATCCAACTATTATGTTTATCTTCTCTCTCCTATTCAGACCTTTAAGTTAATGGAAAAATTTGAATTCTAGGACGCAATTTGCAATTACCAATCTCCAAGGGGGGAATTTTTTCTTCTAAAGCGAAACTCAGACGGTAATTGCAATTTTCCCTAATTATTATTATTGATATCTTAATTTAATTTTGTCAGTTTAGACATTATTATTATTGATATGTGATTTAATTCTGTTAAGTAATAACATTTTAAGATCAATATTACATTAAATATGAATATTCTTTTATTTTCCCTAGTAGGGTAAACATGTCACATTCAAGTAAATCTATGCACTTAAGACTTATTGAAAAATTACAAACGACCATATTATAAACTGATATAAAAATAAGTGCTAATAAGTGTTAAGCGCCAATAAGTGTTAAAATGTATTAAGTGAAGTAATCAAACGGCTTCTTAGTTATTACCTCATAAGATCTTGGGTCTTTGCCAAAATTGGTAGCACCGATAGATGTCCCTCTATAATCTGTGCCAATGTCACCTCTATTAATGACCACTCCTTTTTTAAGATTGTAGTTGTGCAAGCTTTTAATGTTTCCATGAAAGGATTCCATGGCCAAATGGATGCCTGATAATTCACGTCCCGGTATAACAAGATCTCTAGGCTTTGTGACTCTTGCCAAAACAAATATTACATGTCCAATATTAACATTGACAACAAAACTAATGCCTTCCCATGAAATTAACCCTCCACTGCACCATATCTACTTTGTTAGTCTTCATGTTGAAAACTCCATATAACATGAAACCTTCAATTCGATCAGCACGCTCATAGACAATTACCGAATGACTCAATTCTATTAAGCTGATCTGCAGCAACCAAGGCAAATGGTACACTTCCAACAGCAACAACTCTGAACTGGGACCAATTAAGAAAATTTGAGAGATTATTAGGGATTTTGATTTGTAATAAAAATTGGGATTATTTTGCAAATTCAATTAGAGTTCAATTAGAATCTCAATTACATTTGGATTTTATTAGGTAATATTTTGTTTGTTAGTTTAGTTGTTTTCTTATTTTTCTTAGATCTTTAGTCACTTGGGCATTGATTGTTATGTTTTGTGGGCTTGAATATAAATTAATAAAATTAGTTTCTCCTCTACGTCTCATCTGTTCTTTTCTCTTCTTCTCTTCCAATTCTCGCCAATATTCCCCATTTCTTTCCTCTTATTCTATCCCTCTCTTTTATTTCTTCCCATCTCATTCTTGTTTCTCCAAAAATTTCTTGTCTTCTCTTTCTCCGCTAAATTTATTTATGATTTTCCTCCCTTTTTTTTTGACTTTTCTCCGCTTTCCCGTGTATGAATTCTCTCCCTCCCTTTCTTTAATTGAGGAACACCGTTCCTCCTCAAGAGTCTTTTCCCAGTTCTCCTCCATGACACCATCCATCCCTCCTCAAATAGGGGTGGACCACAGCTTAGGCCTAAGGGGGTTCGGGCCCTACCTAATAAATTATTACATTCCTTAAGATATTAAATATTATAAATAGTATGTGTTGGATTTTACTACTTCAGCCTCCCTGATTTTTTATGAATCCAAATCCATATAAGAATATAATTGATATTTGTGCTGATGGGTCTACATATTTTTTGTTTTTATTATATTTAATTAATTATATATTCTTTAAATCAGAAAATAATACTTCCTAATTAAATAATATATTTTTGTATGAATAAGTTTTCTATTAGACGAATAATTGCTGTCCTATATATTAAATAAAAATAAAAAGTAGCAAATATTCTCACTTTTTAAATTTCTACGGAAACGATTTATTTACATATATTTAAAGAAGAATTGCAAAAAAATTTAGCAATCAATTTCCAAAATATGAAAGAACTTTGAGTTCATTTTTAATACATGACTAAGTTAATACAATTTTAATACAATTATTATATGTATTCTTTTTACATGTTATTGATATAAATAATATTTTTTTTGGTTTTTCATTTTATGAATTTTTATTGATATATTTTTTTGGACTCAATTTATCAATAAATTTTTCATAAGCCCCCCAAAAAATTTAATCTTGCGACCGCCACTCGCCTTAGTCTATGATAGAGCACACGATATGTTTGATAGCAATCGGATTTCCAAATTCAACACATCCAAAAATTCAAATTAAAAAACACATGTACAAAAATCATCAAGATATCATCAATAATTTGAGAATCTCAAATCATCAAAGTGTCCGTTAATCCATCCCAAAATATTTCAATAAAATGTCCAGCTTTTAACTTTCAAATTCCTAGGGAATATTTCAAAAATAAATGGTGCATTTTGGATTGCCTTAGTCGGCGTTTTTGGCTTGTGGTATTTGGTTTTACTTTAGTCTGAAGAGAGTAGCAGAAGTTACGTCCTGGTTTTTAGGTTATTGTTTTATTAATTAATTTTCAATTTCAATTTTTTATTAATTAATTTATTAATTGATTGGATTTTTTTTTAAATACATAAAGAACAAACTCATATGAAACTATGATTTGACTAAACCAAATAATTAATCATAATCAATTGTTATTGATATTTAGCTCATAATATACCTAGAAAAATATTAATTCTAACGGTTTTGTTATTATTAATTCATTATAACATCTATGATTCACTTGATTGTATAATTTTAATATTATTTAAGCTGAATATTGTTGAGGAAAATAAGTGTGAGGATACTTTATTGAATAGAACAATGAGTTTACAACAGTAAAATTTGTGGAGTGAAAACAAATAAAAAGTTGATCATGCTTCAACAAACGTTACGAATGTTGCTTTCCTTAAGACATTATTTGCCATCACCAAATATGTGATGCACTTGGGTTTTACAAGTACGCCTCTAAGAAAAATGAAGCATTAGTTGTTTACTTGCGGTGTACACTGATGAAAGTAAACTAAAATATCCTTGAATCAATAGTAAGTGTTCTATTAGTATAGTTAAATAGAACACTTGATTTGATACAACAAATAAACTGAATGTTTATGCAAGAAAATGTTTGAAAAGTGGAGGAGGAAGAGAACTTGGAACTCACAAGAATGAAGAAATTAGATATTGGATATTTAAAATGGTTTATGAATGGCCTTATTTATAGTTTTCTATGCATCCATTCACTTAGGTTGCAACCATTCATTATACCACTTCATTTTCATACATGTCGTTTTCAAAGTACATGTTTTTTCAAGATTAATGTCTCTACAAATAGACATAACTCTTCCAAAGATGTAATTTCAATCGACACAACTCTTCTAAAGGTTTAATTTCTCTTCCAAGAGACATAATTTTTTCAAAAGCCACATATATAAATATGTATACATAACTTTTTCAAAAGCCACATATATAAATATGTATCTTTTAAACTTTATTTTGAAAATTGTTCTAACAGATATGTGGGTAACATAAACACCAAGTCATCAATCTTAATTCTTAACCACCAGTTCATGGATCCATATGAGGAATAATTTCTACCCTTAACTAAATTATCTATGTTTAAATACACTTGAATTTATTAATGAATAAGTATATCTAGGGATAGTTAATACCATCTAATATAAATAAGGATTAATGAACAATATAATTAATTACAAAATATGAATAATGTTAGTTTTACCAACTTTTCGTACAAACTCTTACCTACTTTTTGTACAAACTCGCACCTACAAATTGATGCGTCATGAGATGATTGGAATAATAAAATATACAAAAGCTACTTATGTAATGAAGGAGGATGATGTGTAAATAAATGAGTAATGTCGAGCAATGCCACTCCTACAAATTTTATATACAAACTCATGTGACATCACTTATTTATTCACATGTCATTTCCCTTTTTTGAATGTGTAGATTTTATACATTTATTACTCTAATTATATTATGACATATCAATTTAAATGTAAGAGTTTGTATAAAAAGTTTGTACGACTAACATTATTTGAGTAATGCCATATCAGTTTGTATACAGAGTTTGTAAGAGTAGCATTACTCTAAAAATATATACCACTTACTTATTTATCCAAGCTTAAGAATATCATAACTGATTTTGCTTATGTGGATATAAATAAATCAAATGATAATTGATTATCATATGAATTAATTGTCATGCAGCCACTAACCCATGAGTTAATCATAATAAAATCTGTATAAATGTTTTTAAAGACATCTTGCCCATAAGTTAAGTAAGATAATTGTTGGTGTCAATGTGCATGTGCCATGCACATGTTGTTTTGAACAACTTGTGATAAAACTAGAATATGATTTTGTTTCTTACTTTACTGTTTCTAGAAGTATATTTTAGGAAGTATTTGATTTATAATAAATATCTCCTTAGATTAGGATATTGTTTCTTGTATCCTAATTAAAATAGGAGAATATTTATTTGTGTGATAATTCTTTTAGGAGTTTAATTATATATCTTCCTATTATATTTCTCCTTATCCTAATGTGATTTTGATTAGAGTTTTTATAGGATTCTAAGGAGATTTCCTCTAGGCATACCACTATATATACAAAGTTATTTTTTCATAACAGGATATGCTAATTATGTGGTGTGTTGTGTGAGTTTAGGTTTTAGCATTCCAACAATAAAGGAAGAGAGCTTTAACGCAAATAGGAATGCTTCTTTAATTTGATTTTATGAGTTTTTGATTATGTATGAGAGATAGAAATCGTGCATGAATTGTTGATTAAGTCTGTGTGAGACACTTGGGATAACTTGCAGGTTAAGTGTTTATGTAATTCATCGTCAAACTTCGTTGTTATGTATAACTTAACAGTGTGTTGTTAAGTTATCTGTGATAGAGAGTGGGCAGTGTCACTAGAGTTTAAGATCTTAGCGGGATTTTATTTTACAAAGATTAGGTTAGTGTGTGAGAGTGAGTAAGCACTGTAAAAGATCCTAAAGATTGTGCAAACAAGAACTTAGTGAATTGCAGCTCTATAGCTGTCCGTGGATGTAGGTTTTATAACCGAACCACGTAAAAGATCCTCCTGTGCCTATTTATTTTACAGTTTACTGTTATATTTCTTATAACTGTATACTTCCAGAACTCTCAATTGCTATCAGAGCAGGTTCATTGGTAGACAAGTAAAGAAAACGATCACAGTAATCTGGAAGAATAGAGTTTATTCGCAATGGAGGATCCGAAACATAACCACCTATTCTTGATGATAGTAATTATTCATATTGGAAGGTAACAGGGCATGGACTAGTGTGCTTAAAGGATGGATACCGCCAACAAAGTTGAATGCTTTTGGTTATTCTGAACCCAAACTGTAGGATGAATGGACTAATGACGAATATCGATGTTCTAGCTGGCATTCAAAGGCTCTTAATGCAATTTTTATAGTAGTGGACTTAAACAATTTCGGATAGATTTCTAGATGCAAAATGGCCAAAGAAGCATGGGACATACTTGAGGTAAAACATGAAGGTACCGCATCTGTTAAAAGATCTCAATTGATTTGACTTAATTCTCAATTTGAAAATTTAATGATGCATGAGGATGAATCAATTTCTGAGTTTTACTCTAAAATATGTCATATCATAAATTCGACATACATGCTTGGAAAAACTTTCACTGATGCATAAATTGTTAGCAAAATAATTAGGACTGTCCCAGATAAATTTAAACCTAAAATTTCAGCCATTGAGAAAGTTAGAAACACTGATGAGATGAGGGTTGATGAACTAATTGGTATTCTTCAAAACTTTGAAATAAATCAGAGTACTAGGAGCAAAAAGGAAAAAGCATTGCTTTTAATGTGAAAATTGAAAAATCTGATGATGAAAGTAATGATGAGCTTGATGAAACTGATTCTAAACAAATTACTTTTCTAACAAGAAATTATGTCAAGTTCATGAAAAGAAATTTCAAGAAATAAAAAATCAAGGAAGGCCATCAAATTCAAATGAAGAAAAATTCAGGAAGTTCAACAAGGAGAATGAAAAGAAGAAGTCAAAACAACTTGATAAGAAAGGACAGATTCAGTGTTATGAATGTTCTGGTTAGGGGCATATTCAATCTGAATGTGCTAATCTCAAGAAGAAGAACAAAGATCTGACAGCAACCTGGAGTGATGAATCAGAATCGGATTCAGAAGATCAAGATTGCATGAGTAATTTTGTTGCATTTGCAGCATGTTCAACAGATAAAGGGAAAGCTATTATGACTGACATAACAAAAAATTACAGAACCAGTGTTGATCATTCAAATGAAGAAGATGGTCCAGAATACTATGAAGAGTTGCAAGA
Organism: Boswellia sacra; assembly: GCA_013180625.2. Taxonomy (NCBI): domain Eukaryota; kingdom Viridiplantae; phylum Streptophyta; class Magnoliopsida; order Sapindales; family Burseraceae; genus Boswellia; species Boswellia sacra. The sequence goes on along the minus strand of SNVD02009464.1, from coordinate 22,585 downwards.
GACTTATAATGCACTCTATGGTGAGTGACGAAATTAGAAAGAAGAAATCAAAACCTTGAAAAAGAAGATTGAGGTGTTGGAATGTAAAAAATCTTATGCTGAAAACCATATCACAGAACTAGAAACTGTCTTGACAGACAAAACAACACATATTGAGAAAATTACAACAGAACTGGTTGAAAGCAAAAAGTGTGTTGATCAACTCAAAATTGGGGCAGCCAAACTTGATCAGGTCTTGAGTCTTGGAAGAGACAACTCCAACAAACATGGATTGGCATCTACAGAAGGTAATGTTGCATCTTTATCAAAAACAATTTTTGTAAAATCTTCAACTTCAGGCAAACATTCTGAACTTAACTCTTTGAGGTCGAGTCCTAGTTCAAAGAGTGATGAAACATTTGTTTCTCTTCTGAGTTCTTTCAAATCCAATCCTGAGAAGGTAAGGAAATTTATTCCAATTTGTTATTTTTGTGGTAAAAAGGGACATATTAGGCCTAAATGCTTTAAATTGTTGAATCTTTTGCATAAAAGATCAAAATAGTTCAAACTGCTACCAAAATCAGAACTGCAGTGGGTTAAGAAAGACAAGACAATATGCCATGTTGCTCTTACTGCTCTTAACCAATCATCTAACGATTTGTAGTATTTTGACAGTGGTTGTTCTAGGCACATGACTGGAAATAAATAGTTTTTAACAGATTTTAAAGCATGTAGGGAAGGTAATGTCACCTATGGAGATGGAGAAAAAAGTAAGATCATTGGTAAAGGCACTTTGAATGTCAAAGGCCTACCTAACTTTCAAAATGTCTTATTGGTTGAAGGTTTGAAAGCAAATCTTATTAATATTAGTCTGATATGTGATGACAAGTATATTGTTAATTTCACACAAAACAAATTTATGGTCTTAGATTATTTTGGTAAATGCATTCTAGAAGGTAATAGATCTTCGGATAATTGTTATTTGTTAAAGATTGCATTTCAAGCTAGGATTTCGGATTTAGAATTGTGGCATAAAAAATTAGGACACATAAATTATAAAGACTTGGTTAAATTAATTAAATTAGGTGCTGTAAAAGGAGTTCCTAAACTTGATGACAAAGTTAATGAAATTTGTGGACCATGTCAAATAGGAAAACAAATTAGAAGTTCACACAAATCAAATCTATATCTTAAATACTTGATTTGCTTCACATGGATCTTATGGGTCCTATACAAATTGAAAGGTTTTATGGTAAAAGATACATATTTGTTTGTGTGGATGATTTCTTTAGATATACTTGGGTTGATTTTATTAAAGAAAAATTTGACACTTTTGAAGCTTTCAGGAATCTTTGTGTTAAACTTGAAAATGAGCAAAATAGAAACATTGGCAGGATTGTGAGGATAAGAAGTGATCATGGAAAAGAGTTTGAAAACGTTAGCTATGCTGACTTTTGCAAATATCATGGAATTGATCATGAGTTTTTAGCTCCCAAAACCCCTGAACAGAATGGCATTATGGAAAGGAAGAATAGAACTCTACAAGAGATGACTAGAGTAATGCTCAATAGCAAGAAGTTGACCAAGAGGCTATGGGCTGAAGCAATAAGCACTGCTTGTTATATTTCAAATAGAGTTTTTCTAAGACCTGGTACTAACCAGACACCTTATGAAAATTTGAAAGGTAGAAAACCGTATTTGAAATATTTTCATGTTTTTGGACGCAGGTGTTACATCTTAAATGACAGAGAGCAGTTAGGAAAATTAGATCCGAGAAGTGATGAAGGAGTCTTTGTAGGATATGCACAAAACAACAAAGCATTTTGAGTTTAAAATATGAGAACTGAGGCAGTCATGGAATCTGCAAACGTAGTATTTGATGATCTAGATGATTATGCAAAGTACTCACAAGAGGAAAACATAATTAGCTTCACAGAAGATACAGATAAATTAGATTCAGACAATAACAGTAATAAAGATGACTCTGTTATGAAAGAGGAAACAGCTACTGTTATACCCGACGTAACTGTAACAACTGACAACTCAAATTTGAACAAAAATTCAATTAGGAATGAAGATGGCATCCAACAAGTTCTATCATTGGAACACTAGATGGCATGATGAAGACTCGGAGCAAGGTAAGAAATCTGGTAAGATTTGCATGCTATGTTTCTTTAGTTGAACCAAAAAATGTTAAAGAAGCCTTAAAAGAAGATGTTTGGATTCAAGCCATACAAGATGAACTTAATAAGTTTAAAAAGAATGAAGTATGGGAATTAGTTTCTAGGCCAGAAAATGCAATGTCATTGAAAATAAATGGATATTCAAAAATAAAACTGATAAAAGTGGACAGGTAATAAGAAATAAGGTTAGGCTAGTTGCACAATGATACACACAAGTAGAAGGCATAGACTTTTTTGCAGTAGTAGCTAGACTTGAGTCAATCAGATTACTACTTGCAATTTTTTATTTGCTTGATTTTGAGTTGTACCAAATGGATGTTAAAACAACATTTTTAAATGGTTATCTCAATGAAAAAGTCTTTGTTGAATAACCTAAGGGTTGTGAAGATCCTAAACATCCTGATTTTGTGTACAAATTGCACAAAGCTTTATATGGTTTGAAACAAGCTCCTAGAGCTTGGTATGAAAGATTGACAACTTTTTTGATCAACAGAGGTTATAAAAGAGGTCGCAATGATAAGACTTTGTTTATCAAACATGCATCTAGTTATTTTATTGTTGCTCAAATATATATGGATGACATTGTATTCGGATCAACTAACAAAAGCAAAACTAATGAGTTTGTTAAGTTAATGCAGGAAGAGTTTGAGATGAGCATGATAGGAGAATTAAATTTCTTTCTTGGATTGCGGGTTAAGCAAATGAATGATGTGATATTCATATCTCAATCAAAATATGCTAAAAATCTTGTAAAGAAATTTGGGCTTGAGAAATCAATACCAATGAAAACTCATATCAATACTAATCTGAAACTTTCAAAAGACAATGCATGAAAAGATGTTGATGCAAGTTTATATAAAACCATTATAGGCAGCCTGCTATACCTCACAGCAGGCAGACCAGATTTGTGCTTTAGTGTAGGACTTTGTGCAAGATTTCTAGCAAATCCCAAAGAATCACATCTAGCAGCAGCTAAGAGAATCATCAGTTATGTACATGGTATACATGATTATGGCATATGGTTTTCTAAAGATACAAATGATTATCTTGCAAGGTTTAGTGATGCTGATTGGGCAGGAAATGCAGATGATAGAAAAAGCACATCAGGATGGTGTTTTTATCTTGGTACTAACTTAGTTTCATGGCACAGCAAAAAGCAAAATTCTATTTCTTTATCTATTGCTGAAGTCGAATACATAGCACCAGGGAGTTGTAGCACACAACTATTGTTGATGAAGCAAATGTTGAGTGATTATGGTATTGAACAAAAGCCTATAACTGTGTTGTGTGATAATACTAGTGCTATAAATATTTTCAAAATCCTGTTCAGCATTCTAGAACAAAATACATTGACATAAGATACCATTTTACAAGGGAACTTGTAGAGTCTAAGGTGATACACATTGAACATGTCTCCACTAATAGACAATTGGCTGACTTGTTTACTAAGGCATTGGATACAATAAGATTTGAAAATCTAAGAAAGGCCTTAGGCATCTGTCAGTTTTTTGAATAAACATTGCTTACTGTTATGTTATTTGTATCTGTAATATCATAAGTTTTCTTCTAATTAAGCATGTGTGAGCTGTGATATAAAAATTGTGTGAATGATAAAATACTGGTTTAAAATGAAAAATAAAAAGAGGGCTACCAGTGTATGATGTGTGAAAGCCATCCATTGAGAGTAACTTGATTGCATCTAGGAAATATGGTGAGGTCACCCACTCAAATGAAAAAGGGCTACCTCTATACATGTGTGAAACCTACTGTATTTATTTAGAAAATCCACATTGAGAATAACTTTTGTGTGTGTAAGAAGTATGCTGAAGTTGATCACTCAATTGGATTAAGTGATAAAATAAAAGTAAATAAACAGCTCTGAAATTTGCTTCCTTAGAATGATTTATATGATATCCAGATATTGTTGTTATGTTATTGTTAACTGTTTTCAGTTATGTTTTTCATAACATACGATGTTCTTTGTGCCGATCTAAAATTTGACTATTCTTGTGTGTCTATATCTCAAGATGCCATGTCAGCTGTATTGAATTGAGGGGGAGAAGTTTTAGTGGCGAGAATCCTAACTCTATTAAAGCTCCTTAGTCTAATGGAAATCAAAATTTGAATTTCTATTCATTAATGACAGTTATTAAACGGTTTTGGAAAGGTAATTATGGTTTTGGAAAAGGAATTAATATTAAATTTTGAAACAAAATTTTTTCAGCCTAATATATTACGAAATTAAGTTAGGGCTTTTCTTGTTCATTCCATATCAATTCAATAGTTTCTCCACTGTCCCTCGTCCTGTTTCTCTCTCTCTGTGTTCTGAGAAATTGCTGCAAATCAAGAAACCCTAACAATGGTGACCACATCTAAGACTTGAAAGACCAACAGTTCTTCATCTTCTCAAAGCAACTCCAGTTACAATAGGAGCAGCAGTGCACTGCCATCTCAGTCTCAACAGCCTCATACAGAGGTTTCTATTGATCCAACCATGAGCGAAGATGAGTTAGTTCCTGTGAAGAAAATGAAAGACAAAGTTAAACCAAAGTACAACAAGTTTCTCATAGTCGACATCAAGCAGAAATTTTTAAAGTACACTTCACAAAGGAAGTTACAGATGGAAAGGCTGGTAAAGCTTATAGACTTCAACAGCTATGGTTTAAGTGATCTTCTTGAGTCTATATACTAGACTCGTACGGTAAACAACTTCCTACCCCCTGTAAAGTCTTTAATTCAAGAATTCTATGCAAATATCTCAACTACCATTGATGACCCAAAAAGCTTTCATTATCACAAGGTTTATTATAGAGGAAAGTTTGTGAAATTCTCTCTGAATGTCATAAACACATTTTTGGATATTCCTATCGGCAGTTTGCACTCTTTAGATGAGAGTTTTGATATGGTTGTAGTAATTAAGGAATTGACTGGTAGATCAGATATTGATTGGAACCCGAGGGATGGTATAGATTAGCAATATCTAAAGAAGAAGTATAGGGTGATGCATAAGATTGCTCAATTCAATTGGTTTCCCTCTTCTCACCAAAATCAAGTTCGAGAGGATAGAGTGAAATTTTTGTACTGTTTGGGTACCAATCGACCTGTTAATTTTGGCTTGCTAGCTTATAGGATGATTGTTCATATAGGTCCATACAACTCTGACTATCACTTGCTTGTTTTTCCATGCTTGATTCAAGGTATTTTAGCACAGAATAGTATTCCTATTAATCCCAAAGAACATATTGAAATTCTGTCAAAATCAATTACAAAGGGCTTTATGCTTCGATTGCATGATAAGTCTAACTTGCCTGCACCAGAGCCAAAGCCAAAAAGAGTCAGGAAAAACCAAATGAAAAATGTTGAAGAATAGCTTGTGTTAATAAATTCTGCCTTGATTGAGATTGTGCAGGATTTGAAGGACATCAAAGCAAAATAGCATGCTTTGGAGGCAAAATTTACAGGACATTCTGGTACTGAAGAAGAACCACAGCCAATGGAAACTGAGAATGTGGTTCCTGAGAAGTCAGTTGAGCGAATACCATAACTAGATACACCACTGACTGCAGAAGCTGAGCAAATGCCTGTAGCAGCACAAGCTACACAAACTATTGTTGAGACAGACATAACAGCAGAAAAACTGTAGAAGCAAAAGAAAGTCAAGTCAACTACTAAGGGAAGAAAATTGTCAAGAAAGAAGAAAGTTGAAATGGTGAAGAAACCATCGGACAGGAAGAAGAAGAAAAGTGAATAAATAGCTCATGAACTGAGAGATGAATCTTTGTTAGATGAACTAGCAAAAGCAGAATCCGAGATGAACTTGCCTTCACTACTTGCTGAGAATGAACCGCCTATTTCTCCAGCCCTTGAAGCCGAGCATCATGACTCTCCACCACAACACAGTCACCACCACCTGAAGCTCCAACCTCACCACCTGCTGAACACACACAGGTGCTGTAGAAACAACTGCACCAGCCATATCTACACCACCTACTCTTGCAGAAAAGTCACTGGTTCCTTCTCAATAACCTATTGTTGAGTTGCTCACAACAAAAACCAGTGCAGAGAGACTTGACAAGGAAATTCGCAGAGTTGTAGCTGAAGTTACTACTACTTCCTCTAAGACAGCTGAAGAGTAACCTGCACACGTGGCTTCTGAGCAGCCTACTCCCACTACTATTGGCAAACGTTACAAAGTGAAGGCTGGCAAAATCAAGAAGCACCCGCAGTTCCTCTTCTCAACCAGTTCAAAAGTCTCCAAGACTTCGTTAAGTGCTTTTGGCACTTGTGCTGAAATCAAGGGGGGAAGAGTTTTTGATAATTCTGTTAATTTTTTTTGAAAAAAACTGTTCCTCTATTCCTTTTAACTTTGTTTACATTTTGTCTGTTTGATGTTTTTACTGCTTCCTCTCAAGGGATCTAAGTAAGGAGTAAGGGGGAGAATGAAAAGGGGGAGGAAGAACTTGAACTTTGGATATAAGTAAGGAGTAAAGGGGAGAATGAAAAGGGGGAGGAAGAACTTGAACTTTTTATGCTTGCTTTGTGTGTGCATTCGAACTAGAGGTGTTTAAAATTACCTGACCCGACCCGACCCGATTGGGTTTTATCGGGTTGGTCGGGTTGCAGGAGGGTTAATGTTATAAAAAACCCGAAATCGGGTTTTAAAAGTCGGGTTTTATGTAATCTGATTGGAGATCGGATTTAATCCATGTAACCCGACATAACCCGACCCGATCAGGAATATTTTTTTTTTAAATCGAAATTGCAACGTGGTAGTCTATTATTGGTTTTATACACCTTATTATCGTAGATGTTACCTTATCGAATCACTGCTATAAAAGGAAAAATTTCCCAAATTCTAACCCAGGAAGGAACCTTAGTATGCAACCAAAATTGAAATTGAAAATTCAATTTGAGACTTTTTTCAGCAACGATCGTGCTCTTCCACGGCTGCCAGCCCTCAAGCACAGATGTATCCAGGTTCCAGCAGCACTGTAGTGTCTCACGGCTTCCACGCCTTCCGGTTTGAGCTCGACGACTTCCAGCAACCAAAGACCGCACTCTTCTACGGCTGCCAGCCCTTAAGCATGAACATCTCCAGCAGCTCTGTCATGTCTCACTGCTCCTTCCACGCCTCTGTAGCTGGGACCTTTCGCTTTAAGCTCGGTGACTTCCAGCAACCAACGATAGCTACTCTTCCTCTTCCACGACTATGCATGCTCACGCTGATGCCTCTCTCCTCTGTCACAACTCCTCCATGCCTTTACAGCCACTACTTTCAGTCCATTTCCAGTGACGATAGTCAGTTCTCCGCAGCTCTACTAGTCCCCCAAGTTTGTTTTTCTATTTAATAAAAACTGTGATTGTTAATCGCTTCTTGGCTTGGCTATGAATCCTGGATATGGGTTTGAATGTGAGAAAGAATAGATTTGTGGGTTTTTTTCCCAGTGAATGTAGTTTTTGATGAATATGATATGCTGGGTTTCTATATTGGTTGGTTTTGTTGGTTTGCAGCATTTGTTGTTTTGTGGGTTTTTATCTGTGAAATTTATTACTCGTAGAATACGTATGGGCTATGACATGATATTTATCCCTCCCTCCTAATCTGTCTCTTGTAATTATCCATGTGAATGTGATGTGAATTTTCTTCTTACTTCTTGTAATATATATTAAGGTAGAGAATATCACGTGTACCATTTGATTTGTTATTTCTTTATTATTGTTCTTATCTTTTCATAGTCTAATCAGTTTTGTATTTATGAATTTACTAGAGTAAATTAATATTTTAGTCAAACTCAAGACTTCTATGTTAATTTTATTTGATTTGGAGCCAAATGAATAGGGAAGAAGTGATAATGGCAACAATACGCAACATGATAATAGCCTAAGCTTAGAGAGAACTAAAAGACTAACTTCTGAATGCAGAAATCTGATAAGCAAAAAGCTGACTAAAACTAAACTTCCAGCTCTTAGGAACTTTACCTAAAATTCCCACCAGTTTCAACTATTAAATGAAATACAATGAAGTGTCTTGAAAATTTCAGGACACGATATATATGTCAAAAAGAGGAAGAGAAAACTTAGCTCTTTCCCACAAAAATTGGATGTCTTCCTTTTCTATTTTCAAAAAATTTTCTATTCCTTCAATTACAAAATGAAAGAGATTGACAACACAGTTCATGACACCTGTAGGTGTTGATTCTACCTTGTGCATGCCATTGCCAATGTGAATATTTGAATGTTATAACTGGGAAATTTGGCCTGCCTAATTATTAGACTAGAATAAGAGATATTGTTAATCATTGTACCTAGGTACATGTATGCTTCTGCTGCTTCAGCCTTCAGTAATGCTCTAATCTAATCTCTCTCTCTGTTGTTCCTCACCTAAACTGCCAATTCCCAATCTTATGTTATTTGGGTTTTACTCTAATAGGTGATCACCTTATGTATCTTCCTTTTTTGTCTTCTTAAGCATACAAGAGAATTTGGGAGTTACCAATAAATTTATAAATATTCCTAGTCCTTAGAAGCTATCTTTATACAAAGCATGCAAATAACCAAGTCATGGAAATAAAGTTTTAAAGTTTCTGTAAACATTATTTGCTTTATATTTTGCATCGAGAAGTAGTGTAATGCTAGCTGCTCAGTCAATTTTAACTTTTTGAGGGTGAGAAAGACTACTACTACTACTAATAATAACAACAACTTCTTCTACTACTACTAATAACAACAAGTTAACAACAACAAAACAAATAAATAAAAAAATAATCAGTTATTAGGTTATATTTTTTTCCCAATAATTTTGAGAAATATCAATAGACTTCCTTAACTTTGGATAAGAGTTTAACACCCCCCTTATTTTATCTTCCATATCTTGAAGCCACTACCCACATTTGTTTTGTTTTCTTTATCAATGTCTCATATAATTACCATTACTTTGTTGATAATCTTTATATTTAAAAGATGCATTTTAAACATGATTGAGGTTTGGGTTAACTTAAATCTCTTAGATTAACACACTAATGTATATTGTTTCGGTGATGCCTTTTCGGGTATTATGACTTCTAAATCAACTACTCCCATTTCTATTGAGGACACCCCTGAAGAAGTGAGTAGTGAAACTGCTTCCCAAAAAAATAAGAGAAAAAAGCCTCAAGTATCCGGTGTATGGGATTATTACAAAAAAATTAGAGGAACCAAGTGTGTTTGTGGCTATTGTAGGATGTCATTTCTTTGTGATAGTAAGAAGCACGGGACTAAAACATTGTGGAATCCTTTAGATAGATGTCCAAAGTACATTTTGAGTGAGAAACAGGGGGAGAAGGATGAGAAACAAACAGTTCTTTCTTTTGGTCTAAAAAAGATAGAAAGTGGAAGTGCGAGTAACCTTGTAGGTATAGGCTTTGATAAGGAGGCAAATAGAAGGGCAATTATAGAGATGATAGTTATAGATGAGTTGCCATTTAAGTTTGTAGAGAACAAAGGGTTTCGGCGTCTCATACGAGTTGCGTGTCCAAAGTTTGAATGTCCATCAAGAACAACGGTAGCAAAGGAAATTTTCTCTTTGTTTTTGGGGGAGAAAGAAAATTTGAACAAGTATTTCAAAGCAAGCAAGGTTAGGGTGTCGCTAACTACAGATATTTGGACTTCAATACAGAACTTGAGTTATATGGTGATTATTGCACATTCATTGATGATAATTGGAGGTTGTACAAAAGGATTTTGAGTTTCTCTCAAATTGTGAATCATAGAAGGGAAACTATTGGGAAGCAAATTGAGTCTTGCTTGCTTGAGTGGGGATTAGAGAATATATTTACAATCACAGTGGATAATGCTAGTGCAAATGAAGTGGCAATCAATTATGTGAAGAAAAAGGTACAGGGTTGGAAAGATAGTGGGCTGATTCTTAATGGAGATTACGTGCATGTTCGTTGCCTTGCCCATGTTGTTAATCTCATTGTTGGTGAGGGTTTAAAGGATCTTCATAAGTCCATTACTAGTATTCGTAATGCTGTGGGTTATGTGAGATCATCTCCTACAAGATTACACAGATTTTAGTCTTGTGTTTAACATGAAAAAATTCAATACAAGGGAAATTTAGTAATGGATGTACCCACTAGATGGAATGCTACATATTTGATGTTGGAGAGTGCTTTACATTTTCAAAAAGCACTTGACCGTTTGGAGGAAGAGGATGGGCACTGTAAACTCTACTTTGCAGAGGACAACAAGTTGGGACCACCTACAGAAGAGGATTGGGATCAAGGTAGATTGTTTGTTAGTTTTTTACAGAATTTTTATGAAGTAACTCCAAAGTTTAGTGCTTCTTTGGCTGTGACATCACATATTGCATTTAATGGGATATGGAGGATTCACAGTCAATTGATTAAGTTGCAAGAACAAAATAGTAGTTTTTTGTGTGATATTGCAAAAAATATGAAGAAGAAATTTGACAAGTACTTTAGTTCTTTTGATAAATTTAATGAGATGTTGCTCATTGCAGTTGTGCTTGATCCAAGATTCAAAATTAGGTACTTTGATTTTACTTGGAGAAGTTTTTGGGGTGATACTAAGGCAGAGCAAATGATAATGGGGCTTAAAACATTGTTATTTAAGCTATATGAAAGTTATAAGCCTTTAGTAGATAGCTCTTCAAAAGTGGTAAGGACTAAAGTGTCAAAACCCCCTGTCAGTCATATCCCAACCTCATCATTGAGTGATGAAGTTCAGGTGGTAAAGCCATGGGTAGATCCAGCTGTAAAGTTTATAGATAATTTGACCAAGTCAGAAGTCAGAAATATCAAATGAGGTGGATACTTATTTAGACAATGCCAATTTGGTGGGGCGGACTGAGGATTTTGATATCTTGGCTTGGTGGAAACTAAATGAAGGAAACTTTCCTGTGTTATCACGTATAGCAAAGGATGTTCTTGCTATATCGGTCTCCACTATTGCTTCAGAGTTAGCATTCAGTACTGGAGGGCAGATTCTTGACCAATTTAGGAGTTCATTTACTCCTAAAATGGTTGAATCCTTAATATGCTCACAGAATTGGATAACTTCTACATTGATTGATGAAGTATTCTCGACTACAGAGACTGAAGAAGATGCTATTGGAGATTCTGTGGGTTTTTGTACTTCAATTGAGACAGGTAATTAGGGATTTTGGTTATTAACTTAAAATATCAGTACTAGAGGGCAGATTCTTGACCAATTTAGGAGTTCATTTACTCATAAAATGGTTGAATCCTTAATATGCTCACAGGATTGGATAACTTCTACATTGATTGATGAAGTTGATAGGTGTCTATTTATGTAATACTTTTATATCAATTCGTCCATGTTTCTTTGCTATATTCCGTGGTATTTTTATGTTTTTGTGTGTTTTGATGTTTGTAGGAGTTTTGGAGCAACTTGCACAAAAATGGAGTAAAACCCTTCATTTTCACCTCTGCTAGTAAGTGATCTTCTCGGATTTAATTGTATTGATATACAATGAACCCGATGACATGTTATATACCGTTGGAAAGCTCTCGAAGTCGATTTTCTGGAGAAATTTACGGTTTATAAATCCATTCAGTGTACCAAAAGTTGTAATCAAAACAGTGTGAGATGTATAGAAATATAATTCCACAAGCACTGTAGCATGTATAATACGGGGCACTGTAGCAAGTCACTGTAGCAGAGTATTTAAACACATTTTAGGGTTTTATTTTGATAACCTGAAGAGGGGAGAACGTGGTGGAGGCTGCAGCTCTGGAATTCTTTCATCTCCTGGAGTTCTTGAAGGAGAAAGGAAGCTTGGAAAGAGGAAGAAATACAATCCAAAGAGAATTACATCAAATTTGCTAAGTTTTTCCCTTCCCTTTCATTTTCTGGAATGTCTCCATGTTGTATTGTATTACCACGTTCTTAAACATGTGTAACTGAATCTGAATTGGTTGAGGGTGATTTCAAAGCCCCTGATATGGTTTTTGTAAGTTGATTGTTTAAGGAATTGTTATCCAATTCTCTAATTGAAGTTGCTTGTATTCTCCCATATTTAATGCTTATGATTGCTTGTTGATTGTATTTGAGTGGCCAACTGAATATAATCTGGTTGTGATTTATTGCTAGACTAGAAATCTTGATCCGTAATTGTCTTGAATTTCTAATCAGTAGTAGCAAAATTGTGATCAGAGATTACAATTGGAGAATATAACCTAAGTTAAATAATCCGAGCTTGTGTGTTTATTGCTTAGATCAACCTATCTTTCTTATCATAATGCATCCATTGAATTAAACTCAGAGAGCTTGTTCTAGGTTGTTAATGGATAGAGATTAAATAAAGAGCTTGTTTTATTTAACAACAAAGTAAGGAAAGATTGGGGTAATAGAGCTTGTTATTATCTACGGTTGATAACTTCAATGCTGTAATTGGATGACAATTCTACGATTAATTCGCAAATCCATATCTTGTGGTAGAGAAGGATCCCTTAACCATCTTTCTCTCATTGATTTTTCATTCGAATTAACTTTCTGTTTTGTTATTCTTTGTTTGCATTATTATTTCACTTAGTTAATCAATCAACAAAACCCCCTATTTGTTTGTTGTTGCTGTAAAATAACAAATTCAATTAGAATCAATCCTCGTGGGAACGATATCTTACTTATCACTTTATTACTTGTGCGACTAGTATACTTGCTAGTTTCGAACGCATCAAGTTTTTGGCGCCGTTGCCGGGGATTGATTTTCTAATCAATTTGTTATTCTGTTTTTACTACTGATTCTTGATTGTTATTTCCTGATTGTTTGTGTTTAGGCTTTTATGTCCGAGGGAGAAGCAGATCAACGACTTAAAAGAATTAAGGAGTTTCTCCAATCCTCGAATTTAAGGCTAAATCGGTCAATTTTAACTCCACCTCCAGAATTTGACCTTGCACGACATACTTCCCTCCCATCTTCTTGCAGTTCAATCAAATCTGAATCGGAAGCAATGGCGATGAAAAACGATCAGACTCTTAAGGAGTTAGCAGCTCCAATTATTGATCAACAACCGCTATGCATAAGCACCAATTTTGAGATAGATTTTGAACTTAAATCTAGACTGATTCATCTCTTGCCTACATTTCATGGTTTTGCAGGAGAGGATCCGAACAAACACCTCAAATAATTTCATGTGGTATGCTCAAGTATGAAGCCAACCGGCGTTTCTGAAGAGCAAATTAAATTGAGAGCTTTCCCATTCTCATTAGCAGATTCGGCAAAAGATTGGTTATACTACCTACCACTAGGTACCATTAACACTTGGAATGAGATGAGTAAACTCTTTTTGGAGAAATACTTTCCAGCCTCGAAAGTTACAAATATTAGAAAAGATATTAGTGGCATTCGACAACACAATGGAGAATCACTTCATGAATATGGGGAGAGATTTAAGAGGTTATGTGCTAGCTGTCCAAACCACCAAATTAGTGATGGACTCCTAATTCAATATTTCTATGAGGGTCTCCTACCCATGGAAAGGAGTATCATTGATGCTGCTAGTGGTGGAGCACTAGTTAATAAAACAACGAACGTGGCAAGACGTTTGATTAGTGACATGGCAGCGAACTCCCAACAATTCAGCAGTCAATTTGAGCCACAACTACCAAAAAGAGTAAATGAGGTAAGTACTTCAAACATTGAACATCAACTTTGTGAACTTACCTCTCTTGTAAAAAAAATGGCTGTAGGACATATGCAGCAATCTTATGCATGTGGAGTATGTTCTGCCATGGACCATCCAACCGACATGTGTCCAACTTTGCAAGAAGGAGATACAGAACAAGCCAATGCCATGGGTGGATTTCCAGGACAACCAAGGCAAAGGTATGACCCTTTATCCAATACTTACAATGCTGGATGGAGAGATCACCCTAATTTAAGATATGCGAATCGTCAACCAATTGCCCCAAATGCCATACCAAATCGACCACCAGGTTTCAATCAACCAAGGGTGCAGCAACCATTTCAAGCACAACCACAACCAGCACCACAACCAGCTCCACAAAATTCAGGTATGTCTCTCCAGGATATTGTTAAAGCACTTGCCACTAACACAATGCAATTTCAGCAGGAAACTAGGGCAAGAATCCAAAACCTGGAAAATCAAATGGGACAATTGGCCACTAACATGAGCAAATTTGAGAGTCAAAGCTCAGGAAAATTACCTTCTCAGCCGGTTATCAATCCAAGAGAGAATGCTAGTGCTGTAACTTTGAGAAGTGGGAAGCAATTAGAGATTCCATCAAAGAAATCACAAACTGATGAAGGGGATGACACCACTTTCACCATGAATAAAACATCATCTTCTAAGGTAAATCCTAAAACCCATATTCCTTCATATGTTACTCCTCACCTTTCCTAGCAGATTTGCAAAATCAAGGAAGGAGGAACAAGAACAAGAAATCCTGGAAACTTTTCGCAAGATCGAGGTAAACATACCACTTCTGGATGCTATCAAGCAAGTGCCTCGTATGCAAAATTTCTCAAAGAGTTATGCACCAACAAGAGGAAGTTGAAAGGAAATGAGAAGGTAAGTGTGGGGGAAAATGTTTCAGCTGTATTGCAAAGAAAAATTCCTCCGAAATGCAAAGATCCAGGTACGTTCACCATTCCATGCACCATTGGTAATACCAAGTTTGAAAGAGCTATGTTAGATTTAGGAGCATCTATTAATGTCATGCCATATTCTATTTATGCTTCTTTGAATCTTGGACCCCTTGCGGAAACTGGTATTGTAATTCAACTTGCTGATCGTTCTAATGCATATCCCAAAGGAGTTGTGGAAGATGTGCTTGTGCAGGTAAATCAATTGGTTTTTCCAGCAGACTTCTATGTTCTGGAAATGGAGGATGAGACATCTCCCAATCCAACACCGATTCTTTTGGGGAGGCCATTCTTGAAAACTGCCCGAACGAAGATTGTGTTCATGATGGCACTCTCACCATGGAGTTTGATGGCGAGGTGATTCGTTTCAATATTTTTGAGGCAATGAGGTACCCTAGTGACTTGCATTCTGTTTTTGCAGTTGATGTTATGATTCTTTGGCACAACAACTTTTTGAGTTAACTCGCAAGGATGCATTGGAAGTAGCCATTAGTGAGCACATTGGGGCAGAAAATTCCAGAGAATCGAGGAACTTGATACAAGTGTCTAAAGAAGTGGAGGAAGCTGTGGCAAGCTTGGATGAGACTATAGCTATCACC
This sequence comes from Boswellia sacra, assembly GCA_013180625.2. NCBI lineage: Eukaryota > Viridiplantae > Streptophyta > Magnoliopsida > Sapindales > Burseraceae > Boswellia > Boswellia sacra. The sequence goes on along the minus strand of SNVD02009464.1, from coordinate 7,196 downwards.
ACAAACAGGTATGATGTTTGACACATCCGAAAAAGGATTGTCTCCCAAGTATAGGAGTGTCGAAGTAATAAACCCGGTGAGACCGGGGTCGATCCACGAGGAAGGGAATTTAAGCGTTACAAATTATAAGCTAAACAAATGTGATATGGATGATTCAAAGAGGTGACATGATAATATCAACAAGTATGTAAGATGGTAGGGGTATTACCGACCATTCAAATATAAAACAAAAAGCAAGAGGAGGTAAAACCATCCATGGAAATAGGTGGTATAACCAACCATAGTAAATTAAAGAACAATTTCATAAGGTGGTAGAACCTACCATAGTAAATAAAATAAAAAGTTCATAAACAATAGAATAATTAAAATACAAGAGGAACTAACACAATAATAATGAAAGCTAAGGTAGGGGATCCGCCCTTGATATTTCGAATAAGGATAATTAGCCCATTTTAGTTATATGAATTATATTTGTTTCGTTACCAATATTCATACCACTTCTTGTAAATGGGTTCAAGCATCCAATGTGCCAATCATCATATGTCTACAACAAATCAAGGTTCCTAACTAGATTCGTATCGGTAAGGAAGAACCATACATCATCAAGAAAGGATCCAAGCATTTAATGTGCCAAGGATTGTCGACAATGGATCAAGACCTCCACTTTACGAGTGGTGTCAAGATTGATTAAGAAATTAAATATAAATCATATTGAATAAACATTATAAGATAAGATTATTAAGCACATATTAAGGGTTAGAGAATCCTTATTCTCATATCAAGGGTTTCACCCTTTCACCCTAGCAAAAGAGAAATTAGAAGAACATTATAATAGAAAGAAAATAAAATGTAAGAAAAAGGAAATTCATTAATAACATAAACACACAAAACACAATACAAGATTCTAGCCAAAGCCAAAATGTTCCAGCCAAGGCCAAGATGCCCTAATGGGTCACAAGGCACCTCTATTTATAGATACATCCAGGTGCAAACTTGTCAAATTACAAGGGCATAATTGTCAAATATTAGTTGTAAATATCTTTGACAATTGGGATCATTAGGCACCGACTTTGACCATCAATTTTGACATCGACATGTTGTGAATTTTAATCACATGTCTTCATGAAAGTTGTAGATATTTCTCTCAGCTTTCTAGAACATATTGATTTGCACAATTTGGATACGTATTTTGAGAGATACGGTCCAAATCCTAAGGCCTGGTCAGACTGGGCCGAGACTATAGATGGGTTCACTTCAAGCCCAATTTTGGTCCACTAAGAGCCCGAATTTGATGATGCTTGTGAAATAAAATCTTGTAGACAATTAAATCAGCTTTCCAAAACATTAAGAATTGTACCATTATGATCTATAAATAGAGAGTTATGCCCATTTTATCGAACCTGTAACAAAACAAAAATTAAGAGAAATTAATTCCAAAGATGCAAATGCTACAAATATGCTTAAGTTGAGGAATTTAATGACACTATTAATGCAATATGATGAATTAAACTCTTATTAAACATGCCTATTTAAGTGTTCATAATGTTTCGGACATTGGCAATTGCCTTTATCTAATGAGAAAGAAACTTCTACCATTCCGTGATGAAAGCACCTTGCCTTTTTCGGAGCTTAAGCTTTCCAGCTCATTTTGAAGCAGTATTCCTAAGTGAGGAAAGATACTTTGCATTCTAATAGCAAAAGGGTCTCGCCCATACAAGAAGAGAAAACTCATCTGAGTTGGGGCTTCCGAGATCACAAAAACGGCCATTGGGTGGATAGTCGCTTGAAATCAAAAGGTATTAGTCCAGCCGTGATGCATTGCACGAATCTGTTTTAGAAGAGGGATGATCTAAGCCACTAGAGAAGCACAGGTGGAGGTGAATCTCCCATCATGAGGAAGTTGTCAAGAAAGAAATCATGAAAAATGGTTAGATGGTGTGTGAGTTATCCAATCGGACAGCAACAGGGGTGAGTCCAGTCCAAGTTGTTCCGAAGAAATCTGGTGTTAGGGTGGTTAAGAATGACAATAATGAGCTAGTTCCCACTCGTATCCAAACCGGGTGGCGAGTTGGTATTGATTATCGAAAGCTCAATTCTGCAACTCGCAAAGATCACTTTCCTTTGCCATTCATTGATCAAATGCTGGAGAGATTATAGCAGGTCATTTGCATTATTGTTTTCTTGATGGCTATTCAGGATATAATCAGACTGTGACATTGCCCACTGAGGGATCAAGAGAAAACTACATTCACATGCCCATTCGGTACAATTGCCTATCGACGCATGCCATTCGGTCTTTGCAATGCCCCTGCCACTTTCCAAAGGTGTATGGTAAGTATTTTCTCTGATTATGTTGAGAACATCATTGAGGTATTTATGGATGACTTTAGTGGTTTTGGTGATTCTTTTGATAAATACCTTGACAACCTTACCCTTATACTTCAAAGATGTATAGAAACTAACCTTGGTCTGAATTGGGAGAAATGTCATTTTATGGTAGATCAGGGTATAGTTTTGGGACATGTTATTTCTGCTCAGGGTATAGAAGTTGATAAATCCAAGATAGATCTTATATGTTCCTTCACCATCTCACACAAGTGTGCGGGATATTCGTTCGTTTTTTGGTCATGCAGGTTTTTATCGTAGATTCATCAAAGATTTCTCGAAGATAGCATTGCCCCTATGCAGATTATTACAGAATGATGTGGGCTTTGAATTTGATGAGAAATGCAAAGAGGCATTTGAGAAACTGAAGGAACTCTTGACTTCGGCTCCAGTAATCCAATCTCCAACTTGGAATCATCCATTCGAGATCATGTGCGATGCAAGTGACTACGCTGTGGGTGCCGTTTTGGGTCAACGAATTGGCAAATTCCACATGCCATTTACTATGCATCTCGGACTTTAAATGATGCTCAACTTAATTATTCTACCACTGAGAAAGAGCTGCTAGCGGTTATTTTTGCTTTAGAAAAGTTTCGATCTTATTTGATTGGTACTAAAGTAAACGTTTATTCTGATCATGCAGCTTTGAGGTATTTGCTCACAAAGAAAGATGCTAAACCAAGCTTACAGGTGGATACTCCTTTTACAGGATTTGACTTGGAGATCAAAGATAAGAAGGAGAAGTGGAAAAAACTTAGTTGACACCAGACCATTCTTAGTCGCATTGTCCATGACGGAGGATGTTACTGCCATTACAAGAATAGTTTTTCGGATGAACAATGCTGTCCTTACATGTAGCAGCCCCTTGGTATGTAGATATTGTTAATTACTTAGTTACCAAGAAGCTACCACATGACTTGACTCGAGCTCAAAGAGACAAGATCAAAAACATTGCCAAATATTACATATTGGATGATCCATACTTATGGAAGCATTGTTCTGATCAAGTGATAAGAAGGTGTGTTTCTGAATCTGAATTTAATTCAATTTTGACCTTTCTGTCATTCTTATGCATGTGGCGGTCACTTTGGACCAAAAAGAACAGCCCTGAAAGTTCTTGATTGTGGATTCTACTGGCCATCATGTCAAAGATGCATATCTATTTTGCAAAGCTTGTGACCGTTGTCAAAGGACAGGTAATTTAAGTGCGAAAAATCAAATGCCACAACACCCCTATACTTGTTGTGAGATTTGATGTGGGGATTGAGTTCATGGGTCCTTTTCCTTCATCTTTTGGTAATGTTTACATTATACTTGCTCGTGGATTATGTTCTAAATGGTGGTGAAGCAAAAGCTACGAGAACTAATGATTCTAAAGTTTGTTGTTAGATTTTGTGAAATCATAAACATTTTTGCGAGATGGAACACCAAGAGCCATGATAGCGATAGAGGGACACACTTCTGACAACCCGATCATTGAGCCTTGCTCACGGAAAATACAAACCACACTCACAAGGTGTCTATGGCATATTCATCCACAGAACTAGTGGTCAAGTTGAAGTTTCAAATCGAGAAGTCAAATCCATTCTCGAGAAGACAGTGAATCCGAACCAAAAAGATTGGAGCCTATGATTGAATGATGCACTTTGGGCATACCGAACTGCTTACAAGACACCTATTGGTATGTCTCCGTATAGGTTAGTCTATGGTAAGTCATGTCACCTTCCGGTAGAGCTCGAACACAACGCATGGTGGGCAGTAAACTTTGTAACATGGAGATGGATGCCTGCTGGAGAACAAAGGAAGCTTCCAACTGCAAGAATTGGAAGAACTTAGAAATGGATGCCCTAAAATAATAGGAATTGAATTACATACTTCCACTGGTTGTGCTGTCTCTTATACACATCTAGATGTGTATAAGAGACAGATTTTGAAGTGGGACAGAAAGTTCTTTTATTTCATTCTCGCCTCAAGTTATTTCCAGGTAAATTACGATCTCGATGGGTTGGACCTTTTGTTATTACTAATGTTTTTCCCCATGGTGCAGTGGAAATCAAGAGCATAAAAACGGATAAAGTCTTCAAGGTGAATGGGCACAGGTTGAAGCCTTACTATGAGAATTCAGTGATGCAGGACATAGATGAGGTACCTCTCTACGAGCCAACTTATCTTGATGGGTGAGGACAGATAACGTCAGGCTGAGGACGTTAAACCAAGCGCTTATTGGGAGGCAACCCAATGTTTTTGAAATATAAATAAAAAGAGACAAAGAAAAGAGGGTAGTATTGATCAATTTTTGTGTTTCGAGGAGATTCCTCTCATGGGCTATTATAATTGATCAGGTTTTATCTCTCTTTGCCATTTGTCTCATTTGCTTTGTTGTTTGTTTTTGACTTTCATTTGCTCTTGTGTTTTTATTTCTTTTATGTGTCTATATTTTCTTTTCTTTTCTTTTCTTTTCTTTTCTTTTGTTTAATTTGTTTATTCCGTGCTTCGAGTTCAGTTGTGCAACAGCTTGAGGAAACATTCAAACGGGAGTTGAAGCCATTGTTCGAAGGTTTGAAACGTGCATCTCTGGGAGAAGAACAAACTCAATCGCATTATCGGTAATATCTCTCCTTTTCTTCTCTTCAATGGATGCTGATATCTTTCTATCGAACCTTCGTAAATATTTCTCTTCACTTCTTCAAAATGCTGTGTTTAAAATTTATAAAGTACGGATGACTAGACTTTGGGCATTGATGCTCCTAAATGTGCCTGCTGATATCCGATGGCTTATCGAAGCCAAGGTGAGATTGTCCGGTGAGCCGGACAGTAATCTCGCAAAATACATGCCTGGTCTAGGAAAGAGCTACTACGCCAAGAGGCGAAGAGCGAAAAGGTTACAAGTATGTTATTAATGTGCTAGATGGAATTGTAACCAGACTTGTCGTTCATTAGGTTTTGCGTCCAGGAATAGAGAAGATAAACTTTCATTTATTAAGAAGGGTTTGAGTAATGAGTCGCTGGATAATGTTTTGTTAACTCTCGAGTCACATTCTTGTGGACTTGTTCAGCGTGAATTGCTTTATCTATGGACACAATTTCGTGATGAATTGCAGTGTTATAGTCTAAGGAATCTGACTAAAAACGACCCTGTTTGCCAGTTTATAAGAAAACTGGATGGGAAGCAAATCCCCAACTCATAGAAGGCGTTTCAGCTATTACTGGACGTAAAACCAGAGGAAGATGTGAGCCACAATCACAACTACTTGTATATTTGATGTGTGTTGTTGTCGTAGAATTTTTTTTTCTTGTTTCGTTTGATCTGATTTTCAATGTTGTTTTTGTGTTGTTGTTGTTTGTTGATTTTGTTTGTTTTAATTTCAAGTTTTCTTTTTGACAAACCATATGACTACCCTATGGCAAAAGTACACGTGGGAGACAAGTGTGGAGGTTTTGTCAACCTCCACCGAAAGTGTATCTCTATTTTTTATGCTTCACGTGGGAGACAAGTGTGGGGGTTTTGTCAACCCCGCCGAAAGTGTATCTCCATTTTCCATGCTTCACGTGGGAGACAAGTGTGTAGGTTTTGTCAAACCTCGTCGAAAGCATATCTTATTTTTTCAAATCTTGGGGCGATAAATCTGCATCGAGCAACTCCCACCGAAATTATGTCCCCATGTGTCAATTTGAGAGTTTTACGTGTGTATATATCCATGCTGCATATTTTAAAATGTCATTTTATAACCTGTCTTGCACTTGAATCGCATAATACCTAACGTACATCATTGTCTTGCAAAAGTTTAGAGCACTTTTAGAAATGGAGAAAACACCAATTCGGTGATTCCAAAATATATGCGTATTTTGTGGATCGCAATTTGGTAAAGATGGAGAGTTTACAACAGCAGCTATTGATCTTGGTAGGACATTAGCTGCGAGGGGTATTCATTTGATTTATGGAGGGGGTAGTCTTGGGTTAATGGGGTGTGTGTCGAAAGCTGCATCATTGGGAGGAAGTAAAGTTCTCGGCATTATCCCTAAACCATTAGCTGTGCGAGATATCATAGGCAACACAATGGGGAAGAGTTACAGGTCTCTAGCATGCATGAGCGTATTGCACATATGGTTGTTAAGTCCGATGCATTTATAGCTTTGCCTGGTGGTTATGTTACATTAGAGGAGATATTTCAAATCACCTCTTGGGCACAGCTAAACATCCATCGGAAACCCATTGGTTTGTTAAATGTCATTAATTTTTTTGATGGTTTGTTGTCTTTTCTTGATCAAGCAGTAGAAAAAAACTTCATCTCACAGTCGGCGAGGCAAATCCTGGTTACAGCTTCAACTGCAGGGGAGTTAATTGACAAATTACAAGCATTCGTCGATTCGCCTGATCCAACAATAGCTCGGATAGATTGGTTTGGAGAAGGCAATAAGAGGCGTAAACTGGATTTAACGCTACATCTGTAATCTATATCTGCTGGTTTGCTTTGTTTTCGTTTGCTTTCTTTTTATTGCGTTTATTTGAGTTTTTTTTATGTCATTTCGTTTGAGTTTTTTTTTTTCAGGTTGTTTCTTTCACGCAAGGTAAATATTCTAATCTTTGCTTTTAGCGTGGTGGCTTAAAAAGTTTAAGTCCTCTTGAAACGCATTATGGATCTCTTTAATCTATAATGGCTGAATAAGGAGGCTAACTTCTAAAACTTTTTAGACCCATTCTAACTGACTTGTTTTTGTTTGCTGGCTTGTTGGACTTTGTTATTTTATGAGTAAGTTTAGTTTTGCGTAATTTTGAGTTGTTATGTGTTTTTGTCTTTATCAGTTTCGAT
>SNVD02009461.1:0-37787 GCA_013180625.2 Boswellia sacra | reverse complement strand
ATTAATAGTGTCATTAAATTCCTCAACTTAAACATATTTGTAGCATTGCATCTTTGGAATTAATTCCTCTTAATTTTGATTTTGTTACAGGTTCGGTAAAATGGGCATAACTCTCTATTTATAGATCAGAATGGTGCAATTCTTAATGTTTTGGAAAGCTGATTCAATTGTCTACAAGATTGCATTTCACAAGCATAATCAAATTCGGGCTTTTAGTGGACCAAAATTGGGCTTGAAGTGAACCCATCTACAGTCTCGGCCCAGTATGACCAGGCCTCAGTATTTGGACCGTATCTCTCAAAATACGTATCCAAATTGTGCAAATCAATATGTTCTAGAAAGCTGAGAGAAATATCTACAACTTTCATGAAGACAGGTGATTAAAATTCACAACATTTCGATGTCAAAATTGATGGTCAAAGTCGGTGCCTAATGATCCCAATTGTCCAAGATATTTACAACTAATATTTGACAATTATGCCCTTGTAATTTGACAAGTTTGCCCCTGGATGTATCTATAAATAGAGGTGTCTTGTGACCCATTAGGGCATCTTGGCCTTGGATGGAACATTTTGGCTTTGGCTAGGATCTTGTATTGTGTTTTGTGTGTTTATGTTATTAATGAATTTCCTTTTTCTTACATTTTATTTTCTTTCTATTATAATGTTCTTCTAATCTCTCTTTTGCTAAGGTGAAAGGGTGAAACCCTTGATATGAGAATAAGGATTCTCTAACCCTTAATAGGTGCTTAATAATCTTAATCTTACAATGTTTATTCAATATGATTTATATTTAATTTCTTAATCAATCTTGACACAACTCGTAAAGTGTAGGTCTTGATCCATTGTCGACAATCCTTGGCACATCAAATGCTTGGATCCTTTCTAGATGATGTATGGTTCTTCCTTACGGACACGAATCTAGTTAGGAACCTTGATTTGTTGTAGACATATGATGATTGGCACATTGGATGCTTGAACCCATTTACAATAAGTGGTATAAATATTGGTAATGAAACAAATATAATTCATATAACTAAAATGGGTTAATTATCTTTATTCGAAATATCAAGGGCGGATCCCCTAACCTTAGCCTTCATTGTTATTGTGTTAATTCCTCTTGTATTTTAATTATTCTATTGTTTATGAACTTCTTATTTTATTTACTATGGTAGGTTCTACCACCTTATGAAATTGTTCTTTAATTTACTATGGTTGGTTATACCACCTATTTTCATGGATGTTTTTACCTCCTCTTGCTTTTTGTTTTATATTTGAATGGTCGGTAATACCACCTACCATCTTACATACTTGTTGATATTATCATGTCACCTCTTTGAATCATCCATATTACATTTATTTAGCTTATAATTTGTAACGCTTAAATTCCCTTCCTCGTGGATCGACCCCGGTCTCACCGGGTTTTATTACTTCGACACTCCTATACTTGGGAGGCAATCCTATTTTCGGATGTGTCAAGTTTTTGGCGCCGTTGCCGGGGAAGGTAAAATTTGGCGTACAAAATTGTAAGCATTTTCTTTTCCCATTTCCATTTTTTTTGCATACGTTCATCTCTTCTCTCCCCATTTCTATTTTTATTTTTTCTTGCATGTGTTCATCTTTTCTTTCTCTTTGCATTAATTGGTAGAATTGTTAATAGCCTCTCATCTTGTCTTAAAAAAAAAAATCATGCTCATGCCCAACCAAGGACATTAATGGATTACATAAGAACTCATGCACAATCATGCATAGTCTTCCCTCATGATGCAAAATATTTCAACCATGAATCGATTTCATTCAATTCTTACCCCACTTTCATGGCCTAGATGTTGAAAACCTATTTTTGCATTTGAGAGAATTTAAAGATTTTTGCAATATCTATTGTGACCTAAATTGTAGCATAAACATCTTTAGATTAAAGCTTTTTCCTTTTTCTTTAAAAGATAAAGCTAAAACATGGCTACAAAATCTTAGGTCAGGATACATTAGCGCATGGGATGGGAAAGGCAACAACAATTCTTAAAAGAATCTTTCCTCCCTATAGAACAAATTCTCTCAAAAATCAAATCACCAATTTCACTCAAAAACAAGGAGAGACCTTTTACCAATGTTGGGATAGGTATAAAGCATTTCTTAATACTTGTCCTCATCATGGTTTGGAAACATGGGAACTAGTTTTAATTTTCTATGAAGGTCTTACACATCAAGCTAGGCAAATGATAGAATTATTGTGTGATGGACAATTTGAAGATAAAAACCCAGATGAAGCCATGGATTTCCTAGACTTAATAGCGAAAAATGCCCAAAATTGGAATAATGTTGACACCTATAAGGTGCTAAGAACATCTAGTAGAGGCATTTATAACTTTAGGGAGAATCATGATCTTCATGCTAAATTTACATCCCTAGCTAGAAAAGTCGAGGATTTAGAAATGTGGTCTATGCAAGAAATTGTTTGTCACACTTGTAATTCTAGTGATCATCCAACGGATGATTGCCCAATTGTGCCTACCTTTAAGAAAAGTCTTTATGAACAAACCAATGATTTAAACACTTTTCAAAGGTCAAATCCTAATCCTTACTCACAAAATTTTGGATGGAAAAATCACTTGAATTTTGATTGGAGGACTGATAGTCATGCACAATCTTACCAACCTCCCTTTCAATCATATCAAAATTTTCAAAAATCTCATGATCATGCATCTTATGAGGATCTCGAAGAAACATTAAATTCATTCATTACAAAGCAAGAGGCTTTTAATAGTCAAATTGCTCATACTATGGCGAACTTGAATGATGCCCTCGAAAAGTTTGCATTTGCACTTAGTCCTCATGAGAAAGGTGAGTTTCCATCTCAACTAGAGCCAAACTCCATCAATCCACATGTGAGTAATCCAAGTGGCCAACATCTAGATGAAGATTCGGTAAGTGCTCTTCATGATGGTAAGATTGATCAAGAACATATTCCTAACCCTTATGAGAAAGATGATGAATCAATCCTAAAGGGTAAGGAAGAGGTTAATCAACTTACACCTAACAAAGAAAAGACCGAATCCTCACTTATGCATCATGCAAAGGAATTTAAACCAAATTTTGATATTAATGAATTTTTTGAGCATGATGAAAATGAGGAAGCTAATAGGACAAAAACTAACGTGGAAGACTATATCCAAAATGAGAATTTTTCAACTCCTTTGGAAATCGGGTTAACTAGTTCTTTTGAACCAAGTATGCAACTAGTGCCCATTGCTTCTAAAGAATTTTCATTGATTGATTTTGTACAGGTGAAAGAGATTAAGAGTTGGGAGCCGTGGTTCGAAAAAAGGCAGGAAGAAACATCCACACTCAATAATGCATGCTTTAAGGACAAACAAACTCAGATAGTGGTAATCTCTTTCATTCTCACAAATAAAGGAAAAAGAAAGGTACCACCTCAATGGCATATTTTTGACCGTGGTAAATTACTTTCGAAGAGATTCCTCTTTTGGCTTTTTTTTTACGATTGTTCAAATTTCATCCATCGGTGCCATATTTTATCTTTGTTCTTGATTTTTGCTATCATTTCTAGTTTGTTTTTATTTTATTCTGTGTGTGTTTATTTTAGTTGTGTGTTTTTATTTTGTTTTCCGGTCAAGTGGCGGATACGGTACTCCGTGACTTTTAAAGTCGGTTTTCAGTTCCCTAAAAACTGTTGCTCACCTTGCATCCATTTTCTTTTCTTCTCTCTCATTTTCTTCACATGGATACCATTCTCTCAAAATTGCACAAACATTTTCCCTCTCTTCCTCAAAAATGATTTGCTTAAAATTTATAAAGCTCGTGCAGAAAGACTAAGGTTGTTGATGCGTAAGGGTATTCCTGCTGATTTAAGATGGTTAATTGAAGCCAAGGTTCGATTCTCTTGTGAGTTTTCAGATAATCTTGTTTCCCATATGCCAGGTTTGGGAAAAAGTTCTTATGCCAAAAAGCGAAGAGCGAAAAGGTTACAAGTTTGTCCCAGATGTGCAAGATGGACTTGTAACCAGCGTTGCCGCTCCTTGGGAAATTTGTCTAACAATCGAGAGGATAAACTACAGTTCATCAAGAATGGACTGAGTAAGGAGTCTTTGGATGATATCCGAACGACTCTTGAGACGCATTCTTGTGGACTTGTGCAACGTGAAATTTTTAATTTGTGGACACAATTCCGAGATGAGCAAGAACGCTATAGTCTTGGGAATCTGACTCAAAACGACCCTGTTTGCCAGTTTATAAGAAAACTGGATGGGAAGCATATCCCCAACTCATAGAAGGTGTTTAAGCCGTTTCTGGACGTAAAACCAGAGGAAGATGTGAGACACAGTCACAACTACCTGTACATATGCATGCGTGCCATCATTTTTGAATTTTAATACCTCATTGCTGTCTTTTTTGAATTTGTATGTTTTGTTTGACTTATGGTGTCGTATTTCATCATCTTTTGAATTTTTGGGCATTATTGTCAACTTTTTCAATAAACAATCGAGCTACCTAGATAGATATCATCATTAGCATACCTTTTGCACTCCATAAATACCACATGTCTTGTTCTCTTCTTCACACATAGTTAGAGAGTTACATAGACATGGAGGGAACTTCAAAACATCGAATCCAAAGGATATGTGTATTATGTGGATCTCGACCAGGTAAAAGTGAAGAGTTCGTAGAAGTAGCGAATTATCTTGGTAGGCTACTGGCTGAAGAAAGATTCATGTGGTTTATGGGGGAGGTAGCCTCGGGTTAATGGGTTGTGTGTCAACAGCTGCACATGTAGGAGGTACTCAAGTTTTAGGAGTTATTCCTAAAGCTTTGGCTGTAGAAAGTATTGTTGAAAAAACGGTTGGGAAGGATTTACAGGTCTCCTCTATGCATGAACGCATGGCACATATGCTCATCAATTCAGATGCCTTTATTGCTTTACCAGGTGGCTTTGGTACTTTTGAAGAAATTTTTCAAATTGCCTCTTGGGCCCAACTGAATCTCCATCAAAAACCCATAGGTTTGTTGAATGTTAAAAATTTCTTTGATCCTTTGATAAGTTTTGTTGATGCAGCTGTGGAACAAAATTTTATCCCACATTGGGCGAGACAGATCCTTGTTTCTGCCACTTCTGCTGGTGAGTTACTTGACAAATTACAAGAAGTTGAGTATGAACCTGACCCAGCTAGTACTCAAATTAATTGGGCAGGAGGGCAAAACAAAAAGTGCAAATTGGATTTGAATCTCCGTTTGTAATTTTTTTTCTTCTTGTCCTTTATTTTATTTTATTTTATTTTTAGCATGTTATTTTATGAGTCTTTCAGGTCATCTCTCTTGAATAACAGAAGCTTCAGGTAATGTCTCCTATACTTTATCTCTCTACATTTAAACATTGAGGACAATGTTTCATTTGGTTGGGGGGGAAGGATAGTAGACATAAGTGTGTCTTGAAATTTTATTTTTTCTTGCAAAAAAAAAAAAAAAAAAGCGAGTTAGTAATTAGATTCAGAGTGCGGTGTAAGGAGTTCAAATCCTCTTGAGACGCATTCTGGGTCAGGAATGGCAGAGTAGGGAGGACCAGTTTGAACTCTTGAAACCCATTCTAATCAATTTGTCATTTTATTTTTGCATTTTTGAAGACTTATTTGATATTATTTAGTCTTGATTTTTGAATTTTATAACAAGGAGGTCTTATTCATTTCACTTTGAATCATTCAAATCTATGAACTCTCACAACCTTATCATTTAATAAATTGTGTGCTTATGTGCTCATTAAGCAAGTATCTATGAACTTTCTTCACACACACACATACCTTGATGTATGATTGTGGGTGGCGAAATGAAATATTGCAATATTTGAGTTCTTTTGTTTTGTTTAGGAAAACAACAAAAGGAAGGGGAAAGTTTAAAAAAAAAATGAAAAAAATGAAAAATGAAAGAAAAAAAAGAGAAAAAAGAGAGAAAGCAATGGTGGATAAGTTTGGTCTTGTAGCCTCCTTAATTCGAGCAATTAAGCCCGAGGGGTGCCTCAACACCTAATACCCTAAGACCAACTGGTTTGGGAGCTATTGGCCCAAAGCTCGCTACATGGATTAAGGAGAAAGCTTAATGGGATTGAACATTGCACTATCCACAAGTTTCTAAGCAAAAATAAAGCATCGGCAACCCGAGTCGTTAAGCTCGTAGGGGTGTCTTAACACCTAATGTCCTAAGGCCAACTGGTCTGGGAGTCATTAGCCTAAGGCTCGCTACATGGGTTAAAGATGCATTCTTTCGAAAAAAAAAAAAAAAAGAAAAAAATGTATAAAATGAATGAATACCCCTACCTAAGGTTGTTAGCCTTAACAAATACTAGAACCGATATGGCTTATTTCTAATAAGCCCCATAGTCATGTGTCAACTGAGCACAAAAGAAGGTTTGTGGATATCTTGACTGAAGGGTTACATGAGTCATTTAAAAAAAAAAAATCGGTTGAGAGTTTGTTTATTTGGATAAAATCAAGGAGAGTGCAATAATGACCACCTTGGATGTAAAATTCTATAAATCACTTCTAAATAATAACGCTTTAATTGCTAGGGACTAGCAATAAGCTAGTTGGGGGGTGTGATGAACACTTAAATATGCATGTTTAATAAGAGTTTAGTTCATCATATTGCATTAATAGTGTCATTAAATTCCTCAACTTAAGCATATTTGTAGCATTTGCATCTTTGGAATTAATTTCTCTTAATTTTGGTTTTGTTACAGGTTCGGTAAAATGGGCATAACTCTCTATTTATAGATCAGAATGGTGCAATTCTTAATGTTTTGGAAAGCTGATTTAATTGTCTACAAGATTACATTTCACAAGCATCATCAAATTCGGGCTCTTAGTAGACCAAAATTGGGCTTGAAGTGAACCCATCTACAGTCTCGGCCCAGTCTGACTAGGCCTCAGTATTTGGACCGTATCTCTCAAAATACGTATCCAAATTGTGCAAATCAATATGTTCTAGAAAGCTGAGAGAAATATCTACAACTTTCATGAAGACATGTGATTAAAATTCACAACATTTCGATGTCAAAATGATGGTCAAAGTGGTGCCTAATGATCCCAATTGTCAAAGATATTTACAACTAATATTTGACAATTATGCCCTTGTAATTTGACAAGTTTGCCCCGGGATGTATCTATATATAGAGGTGCCTTGTGACCCATTAGGGCATCTTGGCCTTGGCTAGAACATTTTGGCTTTGGCTAGGTTCTTGTATTGTGTTTTGTGTGTTTATGTTATTAATGAATTTCCTTTTTCTTACCTTTTATTTTCTTTCTATTATAATGTTCTTCTAATTTCTCTTTTGCTAAGGTGAAAGGGTGAAACCCTTGATATAAGAATAAGGATTCTCTAACCCTTAATATGTGATTAATAATCTTAATCTTATAATGCTTATTCAATATGATTTATATTTATTTTCTTAATCAATCTTGACACCACTCGTAAAGTGGAGGTCTTGATCCATTGTCGACATTCCTTGGCACATCAAATGCTTGTATCCTTTCTAGATGATGTATGGTTCTTCCTTACCGACACGAATCTAGTTAGGAACCTTGATTTGTTGTAGACATATGGAGATTGGCACATTGGATGCTTGAACCCATTTACAATAAGTGGTATAAATATTGGTAATGAAACAAATATAATTCATATAACTAAAATGGGTTAATTATCCTTATTTGAATTATCAAGGGCGGATCCCCTAACCTTAGCCTTCATTGTTATTGTGTTAATTCCTCTTGTATTTTATTTTTTCTATTGTTTATGAACTTTTTATTTTATTTACTATGGTAGGTTCTACCACCTTATGAAATTGTTCTTTAATTTACTATGGTTGGTTATACCACCTATTTCCCTGGATGGTTTTACCTCCTCTTGCTTTTTGTTTTATATTTGAATGGTCGGTAATACCACCTACCATCTTACATACTTGTTGATATTATCATGTCACCTCTTTGAATCATCCATATCACATTTGTTTAGCTTATAATTTGTAACGCTTAAATTCCCTTCCTCGTGGATCGACCCCGGTCTCACCGGGTTTTATTACTTCGACACTCCTATACTTGGGAGGCAATCCTATTTTCGGATGTGTCAGTGAAGATCTTTTTGAAATCCCTTAACGATAGAGTTTGGACCAGCGTTGTTCATGGATGGGCACCGGTAATGAAGACCAATGAAGCTGGACAATGAATTGAGAAACCTGAAAACAAATGGACTGAAGCTAAATATAGACTATCAAGTTAGTATTTTAAGGGAATCAATGGCATCTTTAGTGCTGTCAACATTCAACAATTTGGGTTAATCTCAAAGTGCACGGCTGCAAAGCAAGTATGGGATAATCTTGAGGTAAAGCATGAAGGTACATAGAAGGTAAAGGATTCTAAATTACTTATCTTGACTTCAAATTTTGAAAATCTTACTATGCATGAAGATGAAATTATAAGTGATTTTCATACTAGACTGTGTGAAATAACTAATGCTGCTTACATGCTTGGTGATGAATATTTTGAGGCTAAAATTACAGGAAAGATCCTTAGATCTTTACCAGATAAATTTTGGCCTAAGGTTATAGCCATTGAAGAAAGCAATAACGTGAAGACTATAGGGGTTGATAAACTACTTGGCTCTCTTCAAGCATATGAGATGTGGCTTAAATCAAGGAAGAAAGAAAAGAGCATTGTTTTTTATGCCGCTTTAGAAAAGAAAGAATGTGAAGATTCCAATGATGAGCAGATTACGTATTTGACAAAGAACTTTGTCAAATATATGAAGAAGAATCTCAAGAAGAAGAATTCTCAAAAAGTGCATAAAGTAAAGAACTTTGATGCAAAGAAGTTTCTCAAAGATCCAGCCAGGAAGATTCTAGAAAAATCTGATAAGAAAGGCCAAGTATAATTCTTAGAATGTAAAGGATTTGGGCATATACAATCTTAGTGATCGAATTAAAAGAGAAGAATGGATAAAGGCTTATGTGCAACCTGGATTGATGATATAGAAACTGAATATGATGAAGAAGAACATTCCCATAACTTTGTTGCATTTATTGGTAACATGCCTGATAAAGGCAAAGCAGTCATGTCTAACACAATTGAGCATAATAGATCAGACAATGATAAAATAGATGTAGAGGAGGAAGCCGATTATCAAGAGGAACTTAAGATTGGTTTAGCTCGACTGGATCAAGTTTTGAGTCTTGGAAGAACAAGCACAAATAAGCATGGCTTGGGATTTGATGAAGGTAATATTGCTTCAACTTCCAAAACAGTTTTTGTTAAAGCTTCAACTAATATTTCAGGTTCAAGTTCAAGCACTAGCTCTCAAAACTCAAAAAGGTAAAGATATCTTTGTCTCACCCATGAGTTCCTTTAAGTCAAGCCTAGAAAAGGTAATCAAATTTGTTCCTACTTGTTATTTTTGTGGAGTAAAAGGTCACATCAGACCTAGATGTTATAAGCTATTGAGTTTATTACATAAAAAATCTAAACAGTTTAGGCAGTTACCTAAGACTCGATCAGTTTGGGTTAAGAAACAGGTAACTGCGTGCAATATTGCATTTACTACTTTAAAATCTGCAGCAAATGATTTTTGTTATTTTGACAGTGGATGCTTAAGACACATGACAAGGAACAAGAACTTCTTGAAAGACATCAAATCTTGTAAGGAAAGGACAATCACGTTTGGTGATAAAGCTAAAAGCAAAGTGCTAGATAAAGGTACTTTTTTTGTTAAAGGTTTGTCTAAGTTGGAAAATGTTTTGTTTGTTGAAGGGCTAAAAGCTAATTTAATCAGCATTAGCCAAATTTGTGATGACCAATTTGAGGTGAAATTTACAAAAGTAGATGCATGGTTTTAGACAAATTAACATGGAAATTGCATTCTTGAAGAAACACGATCAAATGACAATCGCTATTTGTTGATAAACATTAATGCATTTTCTGTCAAAATATCAAATTTAGAGTTATGGCACTAAAAGCTAGGACGCATAAACTATAGGGACTTAGTTAACTAAGACTGGAGCTGTTAAGGGTGTTCCTACTCTTGATGACAAACCAAATGGTATTCGTGGACCATGTTAGTTAGGCAAACAAGTAAGAGGATCACATAGCTCTAACTCATACCTTAGCACCTCTAAAATTCTAGATTTGTTGCATATGGACCTTATGGGTCCCATGCAAATTGAGAGCATTGCAGGAAAGAGGTATGTTTTTGTTGTTATTGATGACTTTTCAAGGTTTACTTGGGTTAATTTCATTCGTCAAAAATCTGACACATTTGAAGTTTACAGGAACTTATGTGTTAAAATTGAGAATGAACAAAATAGGAACAACGACAAAATTGTAAAAATTCGAAGTCATCATAGGAAAGAATTCGAAAATGTTTCCTATGCAGATTTTTGTAAATTTCATGGTATATCTTATTAATTTTCAGCTCCAAAGACACTTGAACAAAATGGAGTGGTAGAGCGGAAGAACAGGACTTTACAAGAGATGGCAAGGGTCATGTTGAATAGCAAAAAGCTAACGAAAAGGCTATGGACAGAAGCCATCAGCATAGCATGCTATATCTCCAATACAGGAACGAGCGGGATCTCAGACGAACGAACAGGAAAGAGAGAGTCAACGCTGGTAGAGAGTGTTCTTACAACCTAGAACAACACAAACCCCATATGCAATTCTGAAAGGAAGAAGACCTAACCTCAAATATTTTTATGTTTTTGGTTACATGTACTTTATTTTGAATGATAGGAAGCAATTTGGGCATGTTTGATGCCAAAAGCGATGGAGTTTTTGTTGGATACTCAACCAATAGCAAGGTTTATCGTGTCTACAACTTGAGAACTAAAACCATTATTGAATCAGCCAATGTAGTGTTTGATGATACTGATGATTTCTCTCACAGGAAAAACATATTATTAGTTTGACAGAGGATGCAGATGGCACAGAAGATTTGAACTCAACTACTGCAGACTACAAAGCAGAATCAGTTACAATTGATATAACTAGTGCAGTTAACTCAGACAAAACTGAACCATCAGACAATGCTGATCTGGATAGAAATCAAATAAGAGATGTTGGTATTAAGAGAGATCCACCATCTTGGATTCAAAAGGCACATCCCATAACTTCAATCATTAGAAGTCCAAAAAGCACAATGAAAATAAGAAGCAAGGTGAGAAAAATTGTAAATCATACTTGTTATGTCTCTTTAATAAAACTAAAGAATGTCAATGAAGCATTAAAAGAAGATGCTTGGATAAATGCAATACAAGAATAATTGAATCAGTTTGAAAGAAACAAAGTATGCATGTTAGTTCCTAGACCAAAGGATGCAAATGTTATAGGAACTAAATAGATCTTTAAAAACAAAACTGATGAAAATAGGCAAGTCATTCGAAACAAAGCTAGATTAGTTGCATAAGGTTACACTCAAATTGAAGGAATTAATTTTGAGGAAACTTTTGCACCTGTTACTAGACTTTAATATGTTAGATTGCTACTTGCTATCGCATGCTTATTGAACTTTAAATTGTTTCAAATGGATGTGAAGACAGCTTTCTTGAACGGCTATCTTAACGAAGACCCTTATGTTGAACAGCCTAAGGGATTTATTGATCCTAAACATCCTAATTTTGTCTATAAGCTTCATAAAGCATCGTATGGTTTGAAACAAGCTCCTAGAGCTTGGTATGAGAGATTAACTAGCTTTTTCATTCAAAAACACTACACTAGAGGAAGCAATGATAAAACTTTATTCATTAAACATGCTTCAACTTATTTCATTGTTGCTCAAGCGTATGTTGATGATATTTTCTTCGGTTTTACTAACAAAGTCAAAGCTAATGAGTTTGTTAAGCTGATGCACAGTGAATTCAAGATGAGTATGGTAGGTGAGTTGAATTTCTTTCTTAGTTTACAAATGAAGCAACTTGAAAGTGGAATATTTATTTCACAATCAAAGTATGCTAAACCCTTGGTAAAGAAATTCGAACTAGACAAGGCCAAGGCACTTAGAACCCCTATGAATACCAACATCAAGCTAACAAAGAAGAATGCAGGTAATGATGTTGATTCAAGTCTTTGTAGGAGCATGATTGGAAATCTCCTATACTTGACTGCAAGCAGACCAAATATATTCTAAAATCAGATGTCCTTGTTTTGTGATAATACTAGTACGATTAATAGCTTAAAAAATTCAGTCCAACATTCTAGAACTAAACACATTGAAATAAGGCATTATTTCATTAGAGAGCTTGTTGAATCCAAAACAATCCACAATGAGCATATCTCTATTGAGAATCAACTAGTTGACTTGTTTGCTAAAGCACTTGATGCATTGAGATTTGAAAAACTGAGAAAAGCCATAGGCATTTGTCAGTTTTCTGCATAAACACTGTGTTTAGTTGTGTTATTTATATCTACAGCATCATTAGTCAATTTTTCAATTTAAGCATGATTGAGCTACTTTGATTATTTAAATTTGCTAGTAATTTAATGTTAAAACCAGAGAGGGCTATCAGTTATGATGTGTGAAAGCTAGCCTTAGAGAGTAGCTTCAATGTATCTGGCAAATATGTTGAGGCAACCCACTCTAATAGAAGAGGGCTACCTCATTTCATGTGTGAAAGCTACTGGTTTTAACAAAATAATTCTTGTTGAGATTAATGTTTGTGTGTGTAAGATGCATACTCATATTGACCACTCACAGAATTGTATGTTAAGATGATAAAGATTGATGTTAATATGAGTTTAATCAACTCTAATACATGCTTGGTTTTAAAATGACTTTATGAAGCTCAGATATTTCAATTATGTAAAGTTTCATTGTTTTTAGTTATGTGCAGTATAACTTTCGATCAGTGCTTCATGTCTGACTCTGTTTTATTTTCTTATGAGTTAATATATCAATAAGGTGAGCCATGTCAACAATGTCATTTTAAGGGAAAGTTTGTTCAGTGGCAGGAAGAATTTGGTGATTTAAAAGCTCATGATCTATAAGATTGCCTTGATTAATGAAGATTTTTCAAAAATATTTTTAGAAATTACTATAATTAATGAGATAAAAAACTGTGAAAAGAGATATTTCTCTTTCTTTAATTTTGGAAAACAGATTTTAATCAAATTTGAATTCTTAGAATTTGGATTGGATTGGGATTTTGTGATAGTTGTATCACACTTGGTTATTACTTCTTGATTATGTAAATTCCATATTTTATTTGTTTCGTTAACCCTAAAATCGCAGTAAAGCTTCTCTCTTCTCTCTTCAACCATCAAGGCCAAATGCAAAGCTACAACCCCATCTTCTTCAACTGAACCCGAAACCACTAGCTCTTCTTTATTCTTTAACTCTTTGACTGAAGAGGAAACAAGCTAGCAATAGCAGCAGGTTCAACAAGAACAAAATGCTGACTAAGAAATCGAACTAGAGCAATCGCCTCCGACAGAACCAGAGCAATCATCCACTAGAGAACCAGATTTGACTTCGACTTTACCAATTGCAATTGGCCCAGCGATGAGTGAGGATGATGATGTCATGTTTGGTGAGGGGCGAGACCGTGTCAATCCTTGTAGTCACAAGTTCTTGAAGCAAGAGAATGAAAAAAGATTTAGGTGATGCACTTCAAAGAGAGAGATTCATGTGGAGAGGCCTGTCATCGATTTTGATAACTATCAGCTTAGAAAAATGATCGAATCCAGACACTGGATGAGGACGATAACAAATTTAACTCCTTTTGTTAAAACTCTTGTTCAAGAATTCTATGCCAATATTTTTTCATGCATTGATGATCTTAAGAGTTATTACTATTATAAGGTTTATTGTAGAGGGAAGTTGGTCGTATTTTCTCTGAATGTCATAAACTAATTTTATGAAATTCCTATTGGCATTTCGCATACTGTTGGCAATGAATTGAATATGAGTGAGGTCACATATGAGCTAACTAGGAGTAGAAAGGTTCATTGGGATCCACATGATGGCATAGATAAAAAACATTTGTTTTTGAAATGTCATTTATTGCATAAAATCACTCGATTCAATTGGTTCCCATCCACACACCAAAATAAAGTTAGAGAGGATAGAGCCAAGTTTCTTTACTGTCTTGGCACAAATCGACCAATTAATCTATGATTGTGGATGTCTAACTACATTGTTCAGATTGCAACTTATCAATCTCATCAAAAGCTTTTGGTTTTGCCTTGTTTGATTCATGCATTATTGATGTGAAATGAGATTGCATTGGAAGATGATGAGATTACTAAAGAAATTCTGCCAACCATCAAGAAAGGTTTGATGACAAGGATTAAAAATGTTCTTTAGAGGGAGAAAATACCTCGGAGACAGCCTAGATAGAGAAGTCCCAGACTAGATTAGATAACATCTATCATAGAACAGCTTACTCTAATCACTTCTTCTTTAGCTGATCTTGTGCAAGAAAATCAAGCTATCAAGGACAAGCTGCAAAGGCTTGAGAGCAGAGCAAGTGGTGAAACATCAATGAAGAAAAGGAAGAGGAAGGACAAGGAGAGGAGTAAAAAGCAATCTAAACCAGTTGCTGAAGAATTTTTTTCAAAGTCAGTAGCTAAACCTCCCAAACCACCAGAAACTGAATCAACTCCTATTACATCTCCACCTCATGTCACACAGCAAGCTACTGAAACTTTGATGGACATTTCCCAAAAGACTGAAACCACAGCAGAGAGACAAGCTAGAGAGATTCGTGAGATAGTTGCTACTGTTGCTACTTCTACTAAAAATAGTGCTCAACAAGCTACCATATCAACTCGTACTGATACTTCTCCCAAACCAGCATTTACCTGATGTAAGACTACTGCTAGAAAGACCACATTGTGGCTCTCAAAGCTGTTTGTGCACAAGTCTACCAGACTTAACTGAACCAGAATTAACTACGCCCGAGTTCATTACATTTTCTTTGTCTTTTATGTGTTTTGGAACTTTATTTTTTGGCACTTGTTATGAAAACAAGGGGGAGCAGAATAGAGTTTATACGAATGTTATGTTTATGTGCTTAGAATTTAATAATTTTTGTTGATCAATTTGTAGGAACATGAATTGTGGTTGAACTGCTATGCTATGCAGTTTGTAATTGTGATGTTTTACAAGTTTAATGTTTGCTTAAGGGGGAGTGACATTTCTTGATTGTTTGTGATGTTGTGTTGTTTCTGAGTAATTGATATTATGTTGCTTTTATATTTTACTTTGGGTTTATTGTAGAACAGTTTGGATAGCACAAGTTGTTGATATTTTTTGTTTGATATTTGTTTCTGTGTAGATATTAGATATTTTGGTTATGTTATTTCATTTATGTCTGTTGTAACTGAAAGCTGGATATTCATGTTTTTGTGAATTTTTGACTAAGTGCTTACATTCTGTTTTCAGTTATCTTACACTTAACCGTGTAGGATTTTGTTCACAGAAACATGTGAATGTTTTTATCATAAGATGCCAAAGAGGAAGATTGTTAGTGTCAATGTGACATGTGGCATGCATGTGTAATGCATAATTTATTTTTGTCATCTTATGATTAAACATTAATTTGGATATTTTATATTCGGAGAATTTTTAACAAAAATAGGATAACTTGATTTAGTATTCTAGTTGAATATGAAGTTTTATATTGACCATATCTTATTAGATTAGGATATTCTTTCTAGTGTTCTAGTTTAATTAGGATAATGTCTTTTTACTTCCTATATTGTTCGATATTTATCTAATAATCCTATTTTAGTTTTGCAGGACTTTGATGATGATTAAGATTGTTGATTGCATGAATAATATAGCTGTTCATGTAAGTTATAGAAAACGAAGCACTCAAGGCTTAAAAAGAGAGCCAAGAGAGTGGTGTTTTGTGTAGAAAACGTTGAGAGCACTTGAGTCTCTTTGTTTTTTATGATCTTCATTGTAAAATCTTTATGATTTTGTTTGTTTCAACTGTGCATGACTCATGTGTGTTAGGTATGTGCATAGATCTGATTTGTGAGAGTTTATTGAGTCGTGTAAGCTTAAGAGAGTTGAGTGATTACATGATTCTGTAACAGTTATCGTGGTTATGTCTGACTAAACCGTTGTAGTTAAGTCCGACGAATCTATAAAGAGCAACATCAGAAGAGTGTGCGAAGGACTTTGGCCATGATCAAAGGTGATCAAGTTTACATAGATTAGGTTAGTGAGTGAGCGGGTTGCTATTACTGTAAAGAGTCCTAAGTCAAATGTAAACATATATAGTATAGTAGATTGCAACTCTTGTTTCCATGGATATAGGCTAGTTGATAGCCGAACCACGTAAAACTTTACATTCCGTTATTCTTAACTGTTTTAGTTACTTCCATGATAACTAACCATACGCTGCAAAAACTAACATAAAGCAAATTTTTATCTTACAACTATTATTATTACTATTAACAAAACCAATGGGCTGGACTTTTAGATAAAATTCATCCAATCAAGCAACTTATTTGGCCCAACACTAATCTATCAATAGTAAAAAAATATAACTCCAAAACTATTTAGCCCATGGGTCATTACATTCCTTCCCCCTTATAAAATTTCGTCCTCGAAATTTACATACCAGATTGAAATAAACGTGGATATTGAGTGTGCATATCTTCCTCAAGCTCCCATGTTGCTTCTTCTATAGTATGGTTTTTCCATAAAACCTTAACAAAAGGAATAATCCTTCTGCGTAACACCTATTGCTTCTAATCAATGATCTTCACAGGTTCTTCCTGATGAGTCAAATCTTCTTCGAATTGGATTGGTTGCTCACTCAGAACATGAGATGAATCAGAAACATGCTTACAAAGCATGGAAATATGGAAGACATTATGAATTTTGGATAGGTTTGACCGTAAAGCTAAGTGATATGCTATAGCACCCACTCTCTCAGTGATCTCATATGTGCCAATATAACGTGGGCTTAATTTTTTACATCTCCCAAATCATAACACACCTTTCCATGGTGATATCCGAAGGAATACCCAATCACCCACTTGAAACTCAAGTTCCCTTCTATGTTTGTCTGCATAACTCTTTTGTCTATCTTGAACCACTTTCAACTTATTTCGAATAATATTAATTATTTCATTTGTTTCTTGAACAATTTCTAGATCCAATAACTTTCTTTCACTCACTTCATTCCAACATATTGGGGTTCTACACTTTCTTCCATACAAAGCCTCATATGGTGTCATCTTAATACTAGATTGACAGCTATTATTATAAGCAAATTCCATTAATGGCAAATATACATCCCAACTTCCTTTGAACTCCATCACACACGCTCGTAACATATACTCCAAAATCTGAATGGTTCTTTCTGATTGACCCTCTGTTTGAGGATGAAAAGCTGTACTAAAATTCACTCTTGTACCTAAAGCTTTTTGTAAACTAGGCCAAAATCTAGATGAAAAAACGAGGATCCCTATCTGAAACTATGGATACCGATGCTCCATGGAGGTGAACTATCTCCCCAACTAAATATTAGCTAATCTATCAAGTGAATATGAGGCTTTGATAGGTAAAAAGTATGCTAATTTAGTAAGCCGATCAACAATCACCCATACACCATCATGTCCATTCCTTGTACGAGGAAGCCCAATAACAAAGTCCATGATGATATGTTCCCATTTCCATTCAGGAATATGAAGTGGTTGAGAAAGTCCTCCAGGTCTCTGATGATCTGCCTTAACTTCTTGACAGACTAAATACCTTGGTACATACTATTCTATATCTCCTTTCATGCCTGGCTGCCAATAATGCTCCCTCAAATAATGATACATCTTTGTGCTACCTGGGTGTATTGTATACACTGTACAATGAGCTCCTTCAAAAATTTCTCCTTTTAAATCTTTATTTTCTGGTACACAAAGTTGGGTGCCCAAAACTAATGCTCCATCGTTTCTTATTGAAAAATCAACCTGTAACCCATTTTGCACATCATCTCTTATCTTGATTAAATATGGATCTTAAAATTGCATCTTTCGAATCTGATCTACCAAAATTGGCTTGACTTTAAAAGTGGCCAACAATGCTCCTGAATCACCAATAGTTAGCTCAATTCCCATGGATCTCAACTTAACAAGTAAGGGAAAATAAGAAACATGCAAACATGCTATGGAACTTGAAGATTTCCTACTCAATACATCTGCTATCACATTAGCTTTAATAAGGCGATAATCAATGGTACAATCGTAATCTTTTATCAATTCTATCCACCTCCATTGTCTAAGATTTAATTCTTTTTGAGTGAACAGATATTTTAAACTTTTATGATCTATATAAATCTGACAAGTCACCCCGTATAAGTAATGCCTCCAAGTCTTTAAGGCAAATACCATCACTGCAAGTTCCAAATCATGGGTTGGATAATTTAACTCATGCTTCTTTAATTGTCTAGAAGCATAAGCAATCATCTTTCCATGTCGCATTAAAACAAACCATAATCCTTGTCTTGAAGCATCACTGAAAATCACAAATCCTTCTGACCCGGGTGGTAAGGCAAGCACAGGAGCAGAAGTTAATCTTTTTTTAAGTTCTTGTAAGCTCTGCTCAAATTCATTTGTCCACTCAAATTTTACATTCTTTCTCGTTAATTTGGTTAATGGTGCTGCTATTTTGGAAAACCCCTCAACAAATCTTTGATAATAACCAGCCAAGCTAAGAAAACTTCTTATTTCTATTACATTAGTAGGTCATTCCCACTTAACCACAACTTTTACTTTTTCAAGATCAACATAAATCCCTTCTGCTGAAATCACATGGTCTAAAAATGTAACTCTGTCAAGCCAAAATGAACACTTGCTAAATTTAGCAAAAAGTTGTTTCTCCCTTAATGTTTGCAAAACAATCTAGAGATGCTCTGCATGTTCTGTTTCACTAGGCGAGTAAACCAAAATATCATCAATAAATACTATTACAAATTGATCCAACTATCGTCGAAACACCCGATTCATAAGATCCATAATAGCAGATGGAGCATTAGTTAACCCAAAAGGCATCACTAGAAATTCAAAATGCCTATAAAGGGTTCTAAATGCCATTTTTGGTACATCTGTATCTCTAATTCTCAATTGATGGTACCCCGATCGCAGGTCTATCTTAGAGAAAACCTAGGCACGTTGAAGCTGATCAAAGAAATCATCAATCCGAGGTAATGGATATTTATTACGGATAGTGATCTTGTTCAACTGTCTATAATCTATACAAAATCTCAAATTCCCATCTTTCTTTTTCACAAATAAGACTGGCGCTCCCCAATGAGATGTACTAGGTCTAATAAAACCTTTGTCTACTAATTCTTGTAATTGAATTTTTAACTCCTTCATCTCTAGTCGTGCCATTCTATAAGGTGTTATTGAAATGGGTGTTGTACCAAGAACCAGATCTATAGTGAATTCAATCTCTCTCAAGGGTGGCAATCCTGGAAGATCATTAGGGAAAAACATCAGAAATTCCCTAACAACTGGGATATCTTCTAATTTGGGCTCACTAACTTGAGTATCGATAACATAAGTCGAATAAGTTGGACAATGCTTTCTAAGCAACCGTCTAGCAACAAAAGCAGATATAATACAAGAAGGAAGAATGTGACGTTCCCTACAGAAAATGAATTTAGGTTGTCATGGTTTTTTAAAAATCACGTCCTTACAAAAACAATCCACAGTAGCATTGTGATTTGCTAACCAATCCATCCATCAGATTGCATCAAAACCATGAATATTAAGTAGGATCAAATCTGTCGCCAACTCATGCTCACTAACTCGAACAACACTACCTTCAAACACATTCTCTGCTAACAATGACTCCTCAATAGATGTAGCTACTATTAAACTATATTCTAATGGTTTCAACTCTTTTTTAGCGTGTATGGCAAAATTAATAGATACAAAGGAATGAATGGAACCAAGATCAATCAAACATAATCTTCATGATAAAAAATGTGTAAAATACCGGTGACAGCATCAGGAGTGGCCTATGCCTCCTGCTAAACAAGGCAAATATAACGCCCTAAAATCTCTTATTTAGAGACTTTAAGGGTGATTGATTAAGGAAAAAAATAATATAGAGACATTATCAATCTCTCACTTTTTTTTTATGAAAAATCCATACCCTTCAGAAGGGTACACTCGAGTCGGGTCTGTAAGCCCGCTCGACACTTTCATAACTCGACACTTATCTAGAGACTTTAAGGGTGATTGATTAAGAAAAATAACAATAAGACATCATCAATATCTCACCTTTTTGCTTTTTTCTTTTGACATCATCATTTTCTAATTCACGCTTATACTTATACATATCACATGAATCCATTACAATATCTGGTTATTTGTTCAAGATAAACTTTACATTGGTTGATAATCACATAATAAAATTTCCTATGTCAAAACATTTCCCAAAACCATCGCATGCATGCAAATGCCAGACTTCCTAGGAAAGCTCTAATTCACTACTAGTACGAATATCTTTATGTGTACTTGTAGAGGGAGGGGGGTGAGCATATAGCCCAATAGGAAAGATTTAACATTATACTAAATCACAAGCATTCAAACAGTTACTCAATTACATAGTTACACAACCAATTATAATAAGTCAAACCATCATTCTCATTCACACATCAAGGTATCACTTATTCACTTGACAATCACAATTTTTCATCTAATGTTTCCCTAGACCTGTATCCAAATCGCCCATCCAAGGTCTAACATTTCAAGTTTATATTCGTGTTCCCCTTGGATCCGAATTCAAGACGGCTTATCCAAGGTCCAACACATCAAGTTTATATTTATGTTCCCCTTATATTTGTGTTCCCCTTGGATCCGAATTCAAGACGGCTTATCCAAGGTCCAACACATCAAGTTTATATTTGTGTTCCCCTTGGATCCGTATACAAGACGGCCCATCCAAGGTCTAACACATCAAGTTTATATTCTTGTTCCCCTTGGATCCGTATTTAAGACGGCTTATCCAAGGTCCAACACATCAAGTTTATATTTGTTTTCCCCTTGGATTCGTATTCAAGACGGCCCATCCAAGGTCCAACACTAAGAATTTCATATTCGCATTCTCCTTGGACCCGTATCCAAAACGGCCCATCCAAGGTCCAATGCATACACTTATAAACCTTTCAATATAATTTTCAAAATAAATCTCAAGAAAATACAATTTCTATGAAAAATCCAAGACTTTCAGGAAGTGTGCACGCGGTTCAGGTTGATTCTGTAATTCCGCTCGACAATCAACACTGTAATTTCACTCGACACTCGACCCCAGACACTCGACACTCACACCTGCATGTCGAGTCATGCATGCAACACGCGATACTATCTCGGCACCAGACACTCGACACTCAGTGCCAGACACTCGACACTCGACACCACTCACTCGACACTCACACATACATGCCGAGTTGTGCATGCAACAGCGACACTATCTCGGTACCAGACACTCGACACTCGATATCAGACACACAAAATTCAACATGTCCATAACCGACACTAGACAAGTAAGTGTCGAGTAGTGTCGGATTAAATATCAGTCTCTAAATACAGAGTTCTGAACCTGTTTGAATATGTCGATTGAACAATCTCATTTCTAGATTTCGACCTCCAATTTCAAAAATTCACCAAAACTTCATTTTAACTCCAAATTCAATGAAATTAGTGGCTATATAAAGCTTCATATATCTATTTTTCTAAACAAAAGAAAAATTGCACAAATCACAATCTAGAAAAATGCAGTAGCTCAAAGAACATAGGACAGTCACATGAATCATAACTTCCATCAAGAACAACATCTCCTTCACTTGATACGCACATAATTTCACAAGTAATTCATCATCCAAGCAACAAACAATCAATTTAACCATAAATCACATGTATTACAACCCATATCAATTAAGAACAACAAAAATAAATAACACGATTTAAGCATGGTGGTAGAAAATCCCTACTTGGTTTCCAAGTTTATACACCTCTTTGATTTTTTCTTCTTTTCCTCTCTTTTTCTTCCTTCTCTTTTCTTCTTCTTCTTCTTCTTCTTCTTCTTCTTCTTCTTCTTCTTCTTCTTTCCCTCTCCCTGTAA
This sequence comes from Boswellia sacra, assembly GCA_013180625.2. Classification (NCBI taxonomy): domain Eukaryota; kingdom Viridiplantae; phylum Streptophyta; class Magnoliopsida; order Sapindales; family Burseraceae; genus Boswellia; species Boswellia sacra. The sequence continues at coordinate 15,660 of SNVD02009461.1, read as the reverse complement.
CCCGTCAGACTCTCCTCTTCTATCACGAATTGAGAGAAAGAAAAAAATATCTCCTCTTTGGAACTCTAATATCTCTTAAATATCCCAGGCTACCCATGGGCCTAAGTCCATTCATTTGTAATCTAAGCCCAATTCATCCTTATCAATTTCCAACTCAAGCCCACTACCATAATGCAACCCAATTCTCAAACATGGTTTTACAACTACTTCATGGCCTAAAGCCCATCAAATTCAAATAAAATTACTCAAATACTCTTAGGCATAGTTTCTAAATTTTGGAACTCTACAACAAATACCCATGCATGTGTCCACGGTTGCCCTGGTTGTCCTCTCTGTCGATTACCACCACTATTTACACAATTAGTTTGAGTTTTCCTGCCATATAAAGTCCCTCCTGAACGGCCTCCTTTGCTCTTGGCCCTGAAGTCCACCACCCCTCTGAAACACTTGTTGACTGGTCATCTTAGTATTGTTACCACCTTAAACTAACATAGGACAATCCCTCCTAAAATGGCCAACCTGCCCACAATGGTAACAACCTGATGTCCTCATGGAACATTGACTTGCATGAAATCTACCATATGTTGGACACTGATACCGTCTACCACTATTAGTACTGCTACTCTGTTGTCCACTACCATGACTGCCATATGATCTGTGACCTCCAATATTACTGCTAATAGATTACTCCCTCAAATCCTGTCCTTGCTAAACTCTCTGAAACCTACACTTTGCCTTTGTTGGGGCCTGTTGGATTGCCTTGAGAAACTACCCCCTCTCATTAGCATTTGAGCACTAGGACCATCAATTGACCAATTTTGGTTACTCCGTTTTTGCCTTAAAGACTCTCTCCTTTCTGCCTCTATTATACTTCTCTCAACTCTCATGGCAGCATTTATCAATTCTCTAAATTTTGTATAAGATAACCCCCTAACTAATTTTCTTATTCTACCATGAAGACCCTCTTCAAACTTTCTACATTTCTCCCTTTCATCTCGTGCAATTGATGGAACAAATCTGGAGAGTTCTATAAATTTGTTCATATACTCCTTAATGCTCATGGCCCTCTAAGTCAACCCATGAAACTCACTTCATTTGGCATCTTGATACACTTAAGGATTATATTGATAAGAATTCTTGGCCAAATCTTGCCCATGTGATAGCTACAGCATCACCATAATGATGTTCTATAGATCTCCACTAATGATAAACCTTACCCTCTAATTGCAAAGGAGCAAACAACAGCCTTTGATCATCAGTACACTCCATAACATCAAATATGCACTCAATACAAATCAACCATGACTCAGCATCTATAGGGTCTCCTAAACCGTCAAAGTTTGTTGCTCCCAAACTTCTAACACGCTCACTCGTATTAGGAACCCCTCGGCCACCGTGTTCTTGATTTTTCACCACTCTAGTAACTAACTGTGCAAGTCTATCAAGAGATTGCTCTGCGTTTGGTACAGCAAGTGGCACTTGATCTACTACAGGATCTCCATGGGCCACATGAGGTTGTGATTGATTAGTTGACCTTGTTGGAGCCTCAGGTATGGGTTCTTTTCCCTCTACAGGGGTATGAGGTGCTGGTAACCTCGCTAAAATTCTCATGCGATGGCCACGACTACCCACATTGTAATCTACAAAACACAACTTTATTTATCAACATATAAAAATCTTCCAATGTGCCAATGAAAGTCTACAGAATCTAAAACCTTGCTCTGATACCAAATTGACACAACCTAACCTAATTATCACTACTCATAGATCTTGGGCTTCTATGAAAATAATGATTGAGTAGAGTCTTGATAAAAATTAAGCTTAAAACGAAATATTAAATTTATTAAAACATTTTTTAAACAAAACAAATCATTACAAAATCTTTAATAATATATTTTAACGCATACTTTCTTATATAAATAAGTAAAATATGAAATGAAAAGTTCGATAGAGTTTCCTCTGTTTTTCATATTTACCACAACGTGCAATTTATAAAAGAAACACTTCTAATATTTCCAATTTAGTCTCAAATTACTTTTGAAAACCCATCACAAAATAAATTTAATTGCAACACACTTGTATGATCTAATCTCGGTTGAACCAAAATCAAATATAGAAAGCAAAAAAATAAATAAATAAATAAATAAAAGTTTAGTTGGCTTATTAAACAAAACATATGCATAACATCCAAAAATAAATTTATGCATGTGAGCAAAAGATCAAAAGTGCCTGGGGTCGTGTGGTCAATCCTATACATGAGAAAATGCTTAGCAACAAATCCAACAACAACCTGGGTGGGGGGGAAGTTTTAAAAAGAAAGAAAGAAAAAAAGAGTGAGCAAAACGTCTAGTGAGTGGAATGAATTTTAGTAAATTCATAAATATGTTGTAATAATGTAAAACATAAGAAATTCATGAATATTTTTGTATAAAAATTTACAAATCATTTTTTTTCAATGAACATATCATAAAAGAGAAATAAAAATAACAGCTTTAACTCCAAAACAATTCCATATTTCAAATTATAAAAAAAAATTAATAAAATCCACACCAAATAAGTATCCACGGGGAATCTGTCATACCTAGTGTACACAAGCAGAGGGGGACGATCTCATATCACAACACCTTGCCAACATACTCATCACCCAACAATCTCACATGTATAATACGCAATGCATAAAATCAATTCACATATCACGGGAAGGGGGAAATCTATCATACCTAGGCAACACATTCGCCCAGGCAGAGGGGAACGATCTAACAACAGTGGGGAATGATACTTATATGGCAGTTTCTTTTCTCCAAAACAATTAATTTTATTCAATTCCACAATAAATAATAATTCCAATAACATATAAAAGTTTCACATAACAATCCATAAATTTTGAAATCTCATCCAAAATTTGTGATTAATATAATTCCTTATAATTTCACAATTTTCTATGTGCTCACATTCACAATTTCCATAAATTTTGGCTCAAAATAAAATAAGTGAATTTTCTTCTTTTTAATTCAAGAAATCAACAAATAAATAATTTCTATTTCCTAAAATCATCCATAATTTAAATTTGTCATACTAAAATATAAAACACATAAATATAAAAAATTTACTGTCAAATAATTGAATTTTAATAAAATTTCTACTCACTGAATTAGGGATTGGTCTTGGTTAGCTTCACGATCTGCTAATTGATCAACAATTGCATTTCTCTCTATAATAACGAAATTTAAATATTCTATTAAATACATTAATTCAAGAATTAATAATTAAACATAAAGAAAACTTAAAATCTAAATAAATAAAACACACTTATAAACCTGATTACCCAATACAGTTACTCTATTTTTTCTTACTTCTCCTTATTCATTTCTTTCCTCAATTTTCAATTGCCTTTCTCTTCTTTCCTCTTTCTTCTCCGCTAAATCACTTTTTGTCTCCTCTTGCAAAGCGCCAAAAAGTTTTTCATAACTCTCTCCTTAATTATGAAATTACCACTTTACAATTTTCTAAGCTTTTTTCGGATGTGACAAAGAGTAATACTATTTATACAAATTATTTATATAAATTTATACATACAAATTAATGTGACATCCATATATAATCGTCACATCATCTATTTTAATTAATGTCATTTATTATTAATACATATTTATCAAATCACTGTATTTATTTATCAAATCACATTATACTACATTAATTTGTATGAGTAAATTTATATAAATAATTTATAAAAATAGTATTACTTGTGTAACAAAATACATTTATACTACGGCTTTACATTTATACTACGGCTTCAACCCTCTCTCTTCCTCCGGCCTTCTTCTTCTTTTTCTCCTTCTCTTTTATTTTCTCCCTCTCTGTCTCTCGAGTCTTCTTTCCCCTCTCCTTTTATGTTCGTAGATATATAGAACAATATAAAAATGCTTGGATAAGAATCAAGCATTAACTTATTAATTAATATAATTTTAATTGAAATTTATTTTTCAAAGACAAAAAACATATAATTAATGCCTTGTCCCCTCCACTTTATATTCAGACTAGCCACCACGTGAAGCAATCGACTTTTATAAGGCAATTTTTTTAAATGAAAATTTTATTATTTGCTTGCTTCATCCCATCATTTGAAACCGTGTCCTCCAAGTTTAGAGCAAAGTCATGGATAAAACTTAAATGTAATTAATGACATTTAATGCAATTGCCTCCCACTTTTCAACTTAAGCCCACGTACACCCTATCTTTGCCTTCTTCCTTTCTTTTTTTCTTTTTAAAAGCAAATTTTTATCATACAATTATTATTATTATTACAACTAACAAAACCAATGGGCTGGACTTTTTGATAAAATTCATCCAATTCGGGCAACTCATTTGACCCAACACTAATCTATCAATTAAAAAAAAATATATAACTCCAAAACTATTTAGCCCGTGGGTCGTTACATGGACATATTCTCCCGATGTTATAAGCATTTAAGACATTCAAGCGCCTCAAGAGTCAGAAGGCTTTTAATTTTTTTTAAATCTGAATACATATATTTGAATATATGTATTTATTTTTTTAAGATATGATAATAAGACTTAAGTTATTTATTTTTGTTGGTGTCAACGTCTATTACATATGTATGTGTCATGTACATGATGAATTTTGTCCAACTTATGATAAAACAAGAATATTATTTTGTTTCTTATTTTACTGTTTCTAGAATTATATTTTAAGAAATATTTGATTTATAATAAATATCTCTTTAGATTAGGATATAGTATCTTAATTAAAATAGGAGAATATTTATTTGTCCTAATTCCTTTAGGAGTTTAATTGTATTCCTTCCTATTTTATTTCTCCTAATCCTAATATGATTTTGATTAGAATTTTTACAGGATTTTTAGGAGATTTCGTCCAGGCATACCACCATATATACAAAGTTATTTCTACATAACGGAGTATGCTGATTATGTGGTGTGTTCTGTGAGTTTTTGTTCCAGCATTCTAACAATAAAGGAAGAGAGCTTCAATGCAAGGAGGAATGTCTTTATTGTTTTGATTTTATGAGTCTTTGATACATGTATGAGTGATAGAAATCATACATGAGTTGTTGATTAGGTCTGTGTGAGTTAGTAGACACTTGGGATAACTTGCGGGTTAAGTGTTTATGTAATTCAAAGTCAAACATCGTGTGTTATGTATAACTTAACAGTGTATTATTAAGTTATCTACGACAGAGAGTGGGTAATGTCACTAGAGTTTAAGATCTTTGCGAAGATTTTATTTTACAAAGATTAGGTCAGTGTGTGAGGGTGAGTCAGTTTTGTAAAAGGTCCTAAAGATTGTACAAATAAGAACTTAGTGAATTGCAGCTCTATAGCTGTCTGTGGATGTAGGTTTTATAACCGAACCACGTAAAAATCCTCCTATGCCAATTTACTTTACAGTTTACTATTATATTGCTTATAACTGCAGACTTCCAAAACTCACAATTGGTATCAGAGCAGGTTCACTGATAGACAAGTGAAGAAAACAATCGCTTTGATCTGGAAGGATGGAGTTTATTCGCAAGGGAGGATCCGAAACACAACCGCCTATTCTTGATGATAGTAATTACTCATATTGGAAGGTAAGAATGATGATGTATATCAAATCTCTTGATGACAGGGCATGGACTAGTTTGCTTAAAGGATGGACACCGCCAACAAAGTTGAATGCTTTTGGTAATTCTGAACCCAAACCTGAGGATGAATGGACTGATGAAGAATATCGACGCTCTAGCTGGAATTCAAAGGCTCTTAACGCAATCTTTGCTACAATGAACTTAAACAACTTCAGACAGATTTCAAGGTACAAAGTGGCCAAAGAAGCATGGGACATACTTGAGGTAAAACATGAAGGTACTACATCTATTAAAAGATCTAAATTGATGAGATTAAATTCTCAATTTGAAAATTTGATGATGCATGAGGATGAGTAAATTTCTGAGTTTTACTCTAAGATATGTCACATTACAAATTCAACATACATGCTTGACAAAACTTTCACTGATGCAGAAATTGTTAGCAAGATAATTAGGTTTGTTCCAGATAAATTTCAACCTAAAATTTCAGCCATTAAGGAAGTTAAAAACACTGATGAGATGAGAGTTGATGAACTAATTGGCATTCTCCAAAACTTTGAAATTAGTCAAAGTACTAGGAAGCAAAAAGGAAAAAGCATTGTATTTAATGTGAAACTGAAAAATCTGATGATGAAAGTAATGATGAGCTTGATAAAACTGATTCTAAATAGATTGCTTTTCTAACAAGAAATTATGTCAAGTTCATGAAAAGAAATTTCAGGAAAAAGAATCAAGAAAGCCACCAAACTCAAGTGAAGAAAAATTCAGAAAGTTCAACAAGGAGAATGACAAGAAGAAGCCAAAACAACCTGAAAAGAAAGGGCAGATTTAGTATTATTAATGTTCTGGTTATGGACATATTCGGTCTGAATGTGCTAATCTTAAGAAAAAGAACAAAGGCCTGACAACAACCTGGAGTGATGAATCAGAATCGGATCCAGAAGATCAAGATTGCATGAGCAATTTTGTTACAGTTACTGCATCTGCAGCTAATAAAGGGAAAGCTGTTATGTTTGACATAACAGAAAATTACAGAACCAGTGTTGACAGACAAAACAGCGCATATTGAGAAAATCACAATAGAACTTATTGAAAGCAAAAAGTGTGTTGATCAACTCAAAATTGGAGTAGCCAAACTTGATCAGGTCTTGAGTCTTGAAAGAGACAACTCCAACAAATATGGATTGGGGTATACAGAACGTCATGTTGCATCTTCATCAAAAATAGTCTTTGTGAAAGCTTCAACATCAGGTAAAAATTCTGAACTTAACTCTTTAAGGTCGAGTCCCAGTTCAGGAGAATGAAACATTTGTTTCTCCTCTGAGTTCCTTCAAATCCAGTCCTGAAAAGGTAAGGAAATTCATTCCTACTTGTTATTTTTGTGGCAAAAAGGGACACATTAGGCCTAGATGCTTTAAATTGTTAAATATTTTGCATAGAAGATCAAAACGGTTCAAACTGTTACCAAAATCACAACTACATTGGGTTAAGAAAGACAAGACAGTATGCCACGGTGCTCTTACTGCTCTCGAACATACTTTTAATGATTTTTGGTATTTTGACAGTGGTTGTTCTAGGCACATGACTAGAAATAAATAGTTTTTAACAGATTTTAAAGCATGCAGGGATGGTAATGTCACCTATGGAGATGGAGCAAAGAGTAAGATCATTGGTAAAGGCCCTTTGAATGTCAAAGGGCCTACCCAATTTTCAAAATGTCTTGCTGGTTGAAGGTTTGAAAGCTAATCTTATTAGTATTAGTTAGATTTGTGATGACAAGTATATTGTTAATTTCACACAAAACAAATGCATGGTCTTAGATAATTTTGGTAAATGCATTCTAGAAGGTAATAAATCTTCGGATAATTGTTATTTGGTAAAGATTGCATTTCAAGCTAGGATTTCGGATTTGGAATTGTGGCACCAAAAATTAGGGCACTTAAATTACAAAGACTTGGTTAAATTAACTAAGTTAGGTGCTGTAAAAGGAGTTCCTAAACTTGATGACAAAGTTAATGGAATTTGTGGACCATGTCAAATGGGAAAACAAATTAGAAGTTCACACAAGTCAAATCCACATCTTAGCACATCCAAAATACTTGATTTGCTTCACATGGATCTTATGGGTCCTATGCAAATTGAAAGCATTACAGGTAAGAGATACATATTTGTTTGTGTGGATGATTTTTCTAGATATACCTGGGTTGATTTCATTAAAGAAAAATCTGATACTTTTGAGGCTTTCAGGAATCTTTGTGTTAAGCTTAAAAATGAGCAAAATAGGAACATTGGTAGGATTGTGAGAATAAGAAGTGATCATGGCAAGGAGTTTGAAAATGTTAGCTATGCTGACTTTTACAAATATCATGGAATTGATCATGAATTTTCAGCTCCCAAAACCCCTGAACAGAATAACATAGTGGAAAGGAAGAATAGAACTCTTCAAGAGATGGTTGGAGTGATGCTCAATAGCAAGAAGTTGACCAAAAGGCTATGTGCTGAAGCAATAAGCACTGCTTGTTATATTTTAAATAGACTTTTTCTTAGACTTGGCACTAACTAGACACCTTATGAAATTTTGAAAGGTAGAAAACCGAATTTGAAATATTTTCATATTTTTGGATGCAGGTGTTACATCTTAAATGATAGAGAGCAGTTAGAAAAATTAGACCCAAGAAGTGATGAAGGAGTCTTCGTGGGATATGCTCAAAATAGCAAAGCATTTCAAGTTTACAATATGAGAACTGAGACAGTCATGGAATCTGCAAATGTAGTATTTGATGATCTAGACGATTATGCAAAGTACTCACAAGTGGAAAGCATAACCAACTTCACAGATGATATAGAGAAGACAGATTCAGACAGAAACAATAAAGAAGATTCTGTTATGAAAGAGGAAATAGCTGTTGTTACACCCGATGTAACAGTAACATCTGACAACTCAAATTTGAACAAGAATTCAATTAGGAATGAAGATGAAAAGAAAGATCCACCCACATGGATTAAGAAGGCACATCCAACAAACTTTATCATTGGAACACTAGATGGCATGATGAAGACTTGGAGCAAGGTAAGAAATCAGGTAAGGTTTGCATGTTATGTTTCTTTAGTTGAACCAAAAAAATATGAAAGAAGCCTTAAAAGAAGATGTTTGGATTCAAGCCATGCAAGATGAACTTAATTAGTTTAAAATGAATGAAGTATGGGAATTAGTTCCTAGGCCAAAAAATGCAAATGTCATTAGAACTAAATGGATATTCAAAAATAAAACTGATGAAAGTGGACAAGTAGTAAGAAATAAGGCTAGGCTAGTTGCACAAGGTTACACACAAGTAGAAGGCATAGACTTTAATGAAACCTTTGCACCAGTAGCCAGACTTGAGTCAATCAGATTACTACTTGCAATTGCATGTTTGCTTGATTTTAAGTTGTACCAAATGGATGATAAAACATCATTTTTAAATGGCCATTTCAATGAAGAAGTCTTTGTTGAACAGCCTAAAGGATTTGAAGATCCTAAACATCCTGATTTTGTTTACAAATTACACAAAGCTTTGTATGGTTTGAAACAAGCTCCTAGAGTTTGGTATGAAAGGTTAACAAACTTTTTGATCAACAGAGGTTATAAAAGAGGCAGCAATGATAAGACTTTGTTAATCAAACATGCATCTAACTATCTTATTGTTGCACAAATATATGTTGATGACATTGTTTTCGGATCAACTATCAAAAGCAAAACTAATGAGTTTGTTAAGTTGATGCAGGAAGAGTTTGAGATGAGCATGGTAGGAGAATTAAATTTCTTTCTTGGATTACAGGTTAAGCAAATGAATGATGGGATATTCATATCTCAATCAAAATATGCTAAAAATCTTGTAAAGAAATTTGGGCTTGAAAATACAAAACCAATGAAAACTCTTATCAGTACTAATCTAAAACTTTCAAAAGACAATGCAGGTAAAGATGTTGGTGCAAGTTTGTACAGAAGTATTATTGGCAGCCTACTATATCTCAGAGCAAGTAGACTAGACTTGTGTTTTAGTGTAGGATTGTGTGCAAGATTTCAAGCAAATCCCAAAGAATCACATCTTGCAGCAGCTAAGAGAATCATCAGGTATGTTCATGGAACGCATGATTATGGAACATGGTTTTCTAAAGATACAAATGATTATCTTGCGGGGTTTAGTGATACTGACTGGGCAGGAAATGCAGATGATAGAAAATGTACCTCAAGAAGATCTTTTTTTCTTGGCACTAACTTGGTTTCATGGCACAACAAAAAGCAAAATTCTATTTCTTTGTCTACTGCTAAAGCCGAATACATAGTAGTAAGGAGTTGTTGCACACAACTATTATGGATGAAGCAAATGTTGAGTGATTATGGTATTGAACAAAAGCCTATAATTGTGTTTTGTGATAATACTAGTGCTATAAATATTTCCAAAAATTCTATTCAGCATTCTAGAACAAAACACATTGACATAAGATACCATTTTATAAGGGAACTAGTAGAGTCTAAGGTGATACGCATTGAACACATCTCCACTGATAGACAATTGGCTGATTTGTTTACTAAGGCATTGGATACAACAAGATTTGAAAATCTAAGAAAAGCCTTAGGCATTTGTCAGTTATCTGAATAAACACTGTGTGCTGTTATGTTATTTGTATCTGTAATATCATAAGTTTTCTTCTAATTAAGAGTGTGTGAGCTGTGATATAAAAATTAGGTGAATGATAAAATACTGGTTTAAAAATTGAAAAATACTGAGAGGGCTACCAGTATATGATGTGTGAAAGCCATCCATTGAGAGTAACTTTATTGTATCTAGGAAATATAGTGAGGTCACCCACTCAAATAGAAAAGGACTACCTCTATACATGTGTGAAAGCTACTGTATTTATTTAGAAAATTCACATTGAAACTAACTTTTGTGTGTGTAAGAAGCATGCTCAAGTTGATCACTCAATTGGATAAAGTGATAAACTAATTAAAAGTAAATAAAACAGCTCTGAAATATGCTTTCTTAAAATGATTCATATTATGTCCAGATATTGTTGTTATGTTATTGTTAACTGTTTTCTATTATGTTTTTCTTAACATACGATGCTCTTTATGCTTATCCAAAATTTGATTTTCTTTTGTGTCCATGTGTCAAAAATGCCATGTCAGCTCTATTGAATTGAGGGGGATAAATTTCAGTGGCGGGAATCCTAATTCTATTAGAATTCCTTATTCTAATGGGAATCAAATTTTGAATTTTTTTTATTAATGTCGGTTATGAAACGGTTTTTGGAAAGGAAATTAACATTAATTGTTAAAAAAACAAAATTGTTTTAAATTCGGCCTAGTATATTACGAATAGTTTTTTGGGCTTCTCCTGTTCATACCATACTCCAACTACAGTTTCTCCACTATCCCTTGTCTTCTTTCTCTCTTTGTTTTGGAAACTTTGGTGTAGCCAGTAAACCCTAACAATGGTGACGAACTTAGAATCCTCAAAATCCACCAGTTCTTCATCTTCTCACAGCAACTCCAGTTATGACAGGAGCAACAGTGTACCGTCCTCTTCAACGTAACAAGAACATGCAGAGATCGCAATTGATCCTGCCATGAGTGAGGATGAGCAAGTTTTGGTGAAAAAGATGAAAGACAAAGTAAAACCAAAGTTCAACAAGTTCCTTACAGAAGCCATCAAGCAGAAGTTCATGAAGTACACTTCACAGAGGAAGCTACAAATGGAAAGGCCTGTGAAGCTCAAAGACTTTAACACCTATGGCCTGAGTGAGATGCTTGAGTCTATATACTAGACTCTAACGGTATCAAATTTCCTAACCCCTGTGAAATCTTTAATTTAAGAATTCTATGCAAATATCACTACTGCCATTGATGACCCGAAAAGCTTTCATTATCACAAGGTTTATTGTCGAGGAAAGTTTGTTAAATTCTCTCTGAATGTCATAAACACATTCTTGGACATTCCCATAGGCAGTTTGCATGCATTAGATGAAGAATTTAACATGGCTGAAGTGATAAAGGAATTGACTGGAAGAACAGACATTGTTTGAAAACCAAGAGATGGTATATACCAGCAATACCTTAGGAAGAAATATAAAGTGATCCATAAGATAGCTCAGTTCAATTGGCTTCCTTCTTCCCATCAAAATCAAGTTCGGGAAGACAGAGTGAAATTTCTATATTGTTTAGGCACCAATTAACCAATTAACTTTGGTTTGCTAGCCTATAGATCAATTGTATAGATTGGTTCATATCACTTTGATTATTACTTGCTTGTATCTCCATGCTTAATCCAAGGAATTCTTGCACAAAATAGCATCCCTATAAGTTCTAATGAACAGAAAGAAATTCTATCTAAGTCAATCACCAAGGGATTTCTTCACAGACTGAATGATAAGTCTGACTTGCCTTTACCTGAACCAAAGCCAAAGAGAGTTAGGAAAAATCAAATGAAAAATGTTGAAGAACAGCTTGTATTGATCAACTCTGCTTTGACAGAAATCGTACAAAACATGAAGGAAATTAAATTAAGCAATCTGCTTTGGAAGCAAAGTTTGTAAGACACCCTGATACTACAGTAGAGCCACAGCCCATGGAGACTGAAACTGTGGTTCTTGAGAAACCAACTGAGGAGATTCCTCAGGCTGATGAAACTCTGCCTGAAGAAGCTGAGCAAATGACTGAAGCAGGACAAGCTGCACAAACTGTTGTTGAGACAGACATAACAGCAAAAAAACAACAGAAGCAAAAGAAAATCAAGTCAATTGCTAAGGGAAGAAAATTGAAGAGAAAGAGGAAAGATGAAATGGTGAAGAAACCATCTGACAAACAGAAGAAGACAATTGATTCCGCTGCTCCAACATTACGAGATGAATCACTGTCAGATGAACCATCTCAAGTTGAATCTGAGATAAAACTGTCTTCACCACCTGCTGACAATGAACCTCCTGTTTCTTCAATCCCACCATCACTTGAAGCTCCAACCTCATCACCTGCAGCACAACCTGAGAAAGAGCATATTTAGGCACCCTCTTCTACTGAAGAAACAACTGCACTAGCCACATTGCCACCACCTACACTGGTTCCTACTCAACAACCTGCTGTTACGTTACCGAGAACAAAACCCAGTGCAGAAAGACGTGATAGGGAGATTAGATGAATTATAGCTGAAGTCACTGCCACCCATTCTGAAATAGCTGCAGAGCCACCTGCTCCTGAGGCTTCTAAGCAACCCACTCCTACCATAACTAGGAAGAGATATAAAGAGAAGGCTGGCAGATTCAAGAAGCGGCTTGGAAGTTCATCTTCCTCTCCTGCTCGAAAGTCTCCAAGACTTCGTTAAAGTGCTTTTGGCACTTTTGCTGAAATCAAGGGGGAGAGATAAAAGGAGTTGTTCTGTTTTTGTTTTTTGTTTCTCTATTCCTATATCCCTGTTACTTCTAACTTTGTTTATATTTCTTATGCTCAAGGGATATAAGTAAGGAGTAAGGGGGAGCAAGAAGAACTCCGTATGCTTCTTATGATTGCTCTGATCATGATGCATTCGAACTATTTTGATACATTGTGTTTTTACTGTGTTTGTGTGTTTGTGTTATCTTGATTTGATATCTTGATTTGATGAATGTTTTACTCAGATGTTTTTGCTCTGATCATGATTTCATTGTTGATTTGATTGCTCGGATCATGAATTGATTATTGTGTTGCTTGATCAGTTTGACAACTTCATTTTGTTTGCAAGTTATACATATTCTGATAGTGTTTTGTTATGAGAATTGTCACAGCACACTAAAACAGTTTGGTGTTTTCATCACAAGTTGCCAAAAAGGGGGAGATTGTTGGTGTCAACGTCTACTACATATGCATGTGCCATGCATATGATGAATTTTGTCCAACTTGTGATAAAACAAGAATATTATTTTGTTTCTTATTTTACTGTTTCTAGAATTATATTTTAGGAAGTATTCGATTTATAATAAATATCTCTTTAGATTAGGATATAGTGTCTTGAATCCTAATTAGAATCAGAAAATATTTATTTGTCCTAATTCCTTTAGGAGTTTAATTATATTCCTTCCTATTTTATTTCTCCTAATCCTAATACGATTTTGATTAGAATTTTTACAGGATTTCTAGGAGATTTCGTCAAGGCATATCACTATATATACAAAGTTATTTCTACATAACAGAGTATGCTGATTATGTGGTATGTTGTGTGAGTTTTTGTTCCGGCATTCTAACAATAAAGGAAGAGAGCTTCAATGCAAGGAGGAATGTCTTTATTGTTTTGATTTTATGAGTCTTTGATACATGTATGAGTGATAGAAATCATATATGAGTTGTTGATTAGGTCTGTGTGAGTTAGTAGACACTTGGGATAACTTGCGGGTTAAGTGTTTATGTAATTCAAAGTCAGACATCGTGTGTTATGTATAACTTAACAGTGTGTTGTTAAGTTATCTGCGACAGAGAGTGGGTAGTGTCACTAGAGTTTAAGATCTTTGCGAAGATTTTGTTTTACAAAGATTAGGTCAGTGTGTGAGGGTAAGTCAGCACTGTAAAATATCCTAAAGATTGTACAAACAAGAACTTAGTGAATTGTAGCTCTATAGCTGTCCGTGGATGTAGGTTTTATAACCGAACCACGTAAAAATTCTCCTGTGCTGATTTACTTTACAATTTACTATTATATTGCTTATAACTGCAGACTTCCAGAACTCACAATTTTTTACTATAAAAAAATTTCTAAAAAACTAATAATTTGACATATATGCCTTACTATGGGTTTGTTTATTTTTTCCACTTTCCACTTAAGTCTTAATAGATTAAGATTTAAGTGTTAATTTTTTTTTTGTTTTTTTAGTTTAGCGCTTAAAAGAAGTGATATAACACTTAAGTAAAAAATGATATTTTAGCACTTTTTTATGGCAAATATCTGAATTGATTTATTTTATAAAAATACCATTATGTTTTATATTGTAAATTTACTAATTATTTTCATTTATATTAATTTTATTAATGAATTAGATGAAAATTAGTAATAGTTTGCCTTCCTCCACTGTCTGTCGTTGCCGTACTCAACCGTCGTTGCCACTATCCGCCAGTGAACTTACTCTTATGGTAGCAAGTTATACATCAAAATGATCTTCGTTAGATGATCTATTCAGCCATGTAGATTCCAAAGGCGAGTGATGTTTCATTTGATCATAGGAGGCCAAAAAAAAATCAGGTTGGTGGTGAATGACCAATTTCTGGCAACGAACGTTCGACGAAGACCTCAGGTTTTGATGAACGACAGTCAAGAAGACGGTTGGGAGAGCCAGTGATGGCAGATCCACAACAGGGGAGGTTGGTAGAGATAGTTGTTGTCAGATCAGTTTTTTGTAGTTTTGAGGGGTTTTCAGTGGTATTTTGGGGTCGCTGATGAAGGAAAGGTTTATGAGTAGTGGCTGATCTATCGTTTGGTAGGGGCAGTGTTGGTTAACTAGCCTGTCAAAGATGGCGGATGGTGGCGGCGGCGGCAATGACTATGTTTCAAATTGTTAAAATTTATTATTTTAACTTATTAAAAAGATACTTTTTTGTATATTTATTGCTCTTTTTATTTTTAATATTTATTTCCAATATTTCATATTATTACTTATTACATTTATTACGTAATGTAATAGATATGTATATTTAAAATAGCTAAGTTTATTATTTGTTAATATTCTTATTTTGATTAATTTTGTAAGCTATTTAATGTGTACAACATATTAAATATCCATATGTCTTAAAATCTATAATAAGGATAAGTATGTCATATTTAATTAATTTGTCAACTTAAGACTTATTGGAAAATTAAAAACAAACATATTATAAAGTGATACAAAAATAAGTAGTAATAAGTCTTAAGTGACAATAAGGGATAAAATGTGTTTAGAAAAAAAATGGGACACCTAAATATTATATATGTTACATATTTTATATACCATATGTAGAAAAATTTGCAAATAATCAATTAGACAGATATTAAAATCAAATTATTATAGTGTTATAAAA
>SNVD02009459.1:0-37244 GCA_013180625.2 Boswellia sacra | reverse complement strand
TAACACTCGAGTAGAAGACTTTAAACCCGATTAGGACCTGACCCAAAGAAAAAATTTTCAAATTTAGTGTTTTGTACATGTTTCAATATATTATTGGATGAGATAATGTTTACCATAAGATTAACCACACTTGATCATATAATATATAAGCAAAATTTTTCCCATAACCCTAGCCCTCAATTTCAAAAAACTCATCCCTAACCCATCCTCTCTAACATGATGCCTCCCTCCTTCAATCTCCCCTCTTTCTTTGAAGCAAAGAACTGGCTACTGCCATCCCATTGTTGGTCTGTTATTACCGAGTCGTCAACTGAATTTGCAAGCTAGTTGTTTAACAACGTTGGTCGTCCCCTCCTCCCTTAAATCAAAGGTTACTTGAATTTGATTACCCCTCTCTAGAATCAAAACAAATGCACTACAAGAAGGCTGGGCTTATACTGCACCCATTTAAGGTAGTTTTTAAAATTGCAGTAAATGGCCCAAACACAAATCTTTTTACGGCAGTTTTGGAACCGCCGTTTAAGTGGGCCAAAAACCCCCAAAATAATTTTACCCTAACAGCGAGAAATTTGCATCAATTTCTTTCAATATCCCTATTATCTCTCGCGCATTTTCTCCCTACTTGAATTGCAACCTTGTCTTCCCTACTTTGACCCCATTTCCTCTGTCGTGCTAATTGATTGTTTTCTTCCCTATTTTGGAGTTGCCTTTCTCTACCAAACTTCTTGCCTGTTTTGGAGTTGCATTCTCTTTGCCAAGCCTAGCATCTTCAAGAGTAAGAGAGCGACTGGACCAACCAACTCTAACTCGACCAACTCCTCTATTAAGAACCCTCAAAATAATTTTACCCTAACAGCGAGAAATTTGCATCAATTTCTTTCAATATCCCTCTCATCTCTCTCGCGTTTTCTCCCCGCTTGAATTGCAACCTTGTCTTTCCTACTTTGACCCCATTTCCTCTGTCGTGCTAATTGATTGTTTTCTTCCCTATTTTGGAGTTGCCTTTCTCTGCCAAGCTTCTTGCCTGTTTTGGAGTTGCATTCTCTTTGCCAAGCTGAGCATCTTCAAGAGCAAGAGAGCGACTGGACCAACCAACTCTAACTCGACCAACTCCTCTATTAAGAACCAGCTGCTAAGAGAAAGAAAGAAGACGTCCAGTTTTAGTTGGTTTTTAAGGTAGGCTAATTTAGCAAGATTTAATTTGGTTTCCAATTTTAGTTTTTGTCATGAACTTTCTAAATTTTTTTGTTATTTTATTGCTCATTGTGATTAGGATAAATCGACAAAGGCTAATCACTTATATTAAGCGGGGTCTCAGAGAAAGTGGATGTATTCTAGCCTGCCTTTATGTTGTAATTTGACCTTTGAAAAGCCTTAATCAATACATGCCTTAGTCTTATGAGCATATTCTATTTCCCCTTTTTTGTGTGTTTTCTTTCATTATTTGTATTTTTAATTTTTTGTTTCTTTTCTGTCTTTTTTTAATCGTTTTATCAATTTTTTTGCTTTCTTTAGCTTTATTGAAACATTTTTATCTTCTATTTTTAAGGTTCTTAAAAGCTTTCAACAAAACAACCGATTTAGCAAGTTTAAATTTGGTTTCCATTACATGTCCCGACCCGTCTAGTAGTCGGATTTTATGCATTTTAGACATCTGTTTTGATATCCTTTATTTTGGTATTAACATTTTTTAATTTTTATACTGACTGCGTCTTCTTAGACTTTTTAAGCACATCTATTAAATGGTTCTGCAAGATTTTTTTCAATAGAAAGATAACTACACTCTGCATTGATAGAGATGTGTCAACGTATTTATAATGGAGAGTCAAATAGTCAACTCTTCAACATTATCAATACATTTTTCACTAAATTTAATCAGTAATATCAATCTTTTACTGTCTCAATTGTATTCAAAGTCTTCCTTTTTGCAAAGCTTTTTCCTTTCTCTTTTCAGTTTCTGTTTTCGATTCCTCTGATTCTGAACATCACTTTTCATCCTTTTTTCTTCTTTAGGGGAGCAAGTATAGTGCACAAGTTATCCTTCCCAGGATACCCCTTTGATGATCTGTTTGTTTGCTGAGAAAATTGATGGAAAAGTGAACACTTATCTTTTTAATGTTACCCAGATAGCAAAGTTTGAATTTTTGTCTGCTTTGTTCGGATCTTTGATTGTATTGTATTGCTACATATATTTTCTCTATCATGGTTGGGTTTCTAGGCAGCGATTTGATGAGGGTTTTGGTTATTGATTTTTAATTTCTTGACTTTAGCTTCGAGTTTAGCTAATTAGTTTTGATGGATTTGTGCTAAATTTTGAGATACTAATATGGGTTCTGTGTATTTTTTGTTTTTGATTTCAAATAGCAGATAATACAGATGGGATCGAGTTTGTGTTCATGTAGGTGTTTATGAAAAACCCTAGATAGTTATGAAAGACTTCATTTTTGACTTTGAAGACTTAGTTGAAGGATTTTGTCGGTATATTTTTGGGGCTTTCGATTTTGTTGTTGAGGAAGTGATTGCATTATGTATGCTTTTGGTCACCTTGGTTTAGGAACTTTTTGGGTCTGTGTTTGGCCAAATCTTGATATTGAAAAGCTGAACTTAAGCTTACAGCATTCGTTCTATGAGGTGGAATCACTTACTGTGTGGTAAAGAAACCTTGGTTGTTTTTTAGAAACTTTTCACAGACTGAGATTGGTTTTTGGTAATCCATAAATGGAACAATTATTTTCGTTTATAATATATTTCTTTGTGTCTAGCACTTCTATATGGGTGGCATTTTGAAAATAATAAATGCCACCCTCAATGAAGAACTACTTGATAGAATCTAAGGTGTCGTTACAAATGGATATTTGAAGAAATCAGTTTGGAGAACTGTGTCTTGACTGTGTTGCCTCTGTTTATCTACCATTAGCACCTATAATAGGTGTTTTCAAAGTTTTAAGGAGTTCGACAACAAATAAAGAAAATACATAGAAGGAAGAATTTTGTTGTGTTTGTAGTTTTATCAATGAGTTCTTTATAACGGTTTTAGTGGCTTTGCTTTGACGTTATGGGATGAATATTTAAACAGAATTGAGGATTGCTTCTAGGTTTAATGTTGTGGTACAACTTTTGGCTATTACTTGCCAATTGCCATCATTTACCAACAATCATCTGGAATTGTTACTTTTTCAAGAATTGGTAGTTAGGCTATACTATAGTCTCTAGTTCATTTCTTCATAGAGGCTGTTGGTTAGCATGTTTAATGTCTTCTCTTGTGGTAATTCATTACCTTCAGTAGTTCAATTTGTAAGTATTCATAATACATACTTAATTTTAGTATGATTTATCTCATATGGCCTAACTCTTAGGCTTATTGATGACTATGGATTAATGTATACTTTCTATTTGTTAGTGTATGCTATCATTTACATTAATATGAAGTTTATGTTTTTTATATGGTTGATAGCAAATGCCAAATTATATTCCTTATTTATTTATTAAGATAAATAAACAGTGAGCCTACTTAATTTAATTTAAGTCTGGAGATTATTAATAATTTATTGCTTAATTATTTTATCTGCAACTTACTATCAAGCCTGATTTCCAGCATCCTCAACAACCTCAATTGTGGTAAAAAGTTATTCTGCTTTGCTTTGAATTAAAATTGAAGTAGTCTTATCTTATTTGCATTGTGTTGTTATTCTTTGCAAATTTGTTTGAACCTTGTTACTGTTTGAAATATTTACTGCCATTACTTTTGTGCTAAATGTTAGATGTAAATTTTTCTGTATTAGAAAAGTAATAAGTGATTATATACGTTTTTTCTAGAAGAGAATATTAAAGTAGACTTTAGCTTGAAAATACTTTAACAAGGTAAGTCTACAGTAGTAAAAAGTGGATGATTTACCAGTGGAAGAAGTTTTTGATGAATTTGAATGTTTCTTTAGGATAAAACAACCTATTTAAACAAGCCCATACTTAGCCAAAACAGGACAAAGCAACCCATTTAAACCAGCCCACACTTAGCCAAAATAGGACAAAAACAGCCCAACTAGCCCACACTTTGCCAAGAACGACCAACCAGCCTACACTTAGTTAAAAAAAGACACAGCAGCACATTTAAACCATCCCACACCTAGCCAAAACAAGACAAAAGCAGCCCAACTAGCCCACACTTTCCCAACAAGGACCAACCAGGCCAACCAGCCCATACTTAGTAAAAAAAAGACACAGCAGCCCATTTAAACCAGCCCATACTTAGCCAAAATAGGACAAAAGTGGCCCAACCAACCCACACTTAGCCAAAAATGACCAACCAACCCAACCAGCCCATATTTAGCCAAAACAGGAAAAACAACCCATTTAAACCAGCCCACACTTAGCCAAAACAAGACAAAAGCAGCCCAACCAGCCCACACTTAGCCAAGAAGGACCAACTAGCCCACACTTAGTTAAAAAAGGACACAGCAGCATATTTAAACTATCCCATACCTAGCCAAAACAAGACAAAAGCAGCCCAACTAGCCCACATTTTGCCAAGAAGGACCAGCTATGAGTTAGATTTCAGTACGAGGCTATGAGCTCTTATTTTCTTGTTGGTTATTTAATCCAAATAACTAGTTTCTTGATAGCAGTTCCAAAATTTATTGTTTACTTCTTGGAGCATTCCATCAATATATTTGTATGATTTTCATCTCCTCCTCCAAACTCATCACTTTTCATCAGATTAGAGCATTCCATACATTGAAACTTGAGCTGCACCGACCTTTTGTGTTAAGAAAGGTATAATACTGTGCACACTCATTTAAATCTGGGATATTTGTCTTCTTTTGCTATCCTCTTTTGCCTACACTATATCCATATGGCATAATTCATGAATGGTGTCGCTATGTAGTCAGTTAAACATGCTTCCCCTGTTAAATTACTGAATCTGTACGAGTTATTTGTTTTCTCTTTTTGCCATATTATTGCTAATGCTGTTAATATGTGTCTTACAACAATATTGACATACAAAGAAATCAGCCCACTTAACTATAACAAAATTAACCAAAAACAAAATTAAAGAAATCAGCCCACTTAACCATAACAAAGCCACCCACTTAACCAAAAACAAAATTAACCATACCAACCCACTTTTTCATGAACGAAATAATCAAGCTCACTTAGCAAAAAACTAAATTAACCATACCAGCCCACTTTACCATGAACAAAACCGATCCAGCCTACTTAACTAAAAACAAAATTAAAGAAATCAGCCCACTTAACCATAACAAAGCCACCCACTTAACCAAAAACAAAATTAACCATACCAACCCACTTTACCATGAACGAAACAATCAAGCTCACTTAGCAAAAAACTAAATTAACCATACTAGCCCACTTTACCATGAACTAAACCAATCCAACTCAGTTAATCATGAAGAAAACAAAACTAGCCCACTTAACCATACCAGCCCCACTTTACCATGAAGAAAACAAAGCTCACTTAGCAAAGTAGCCTACCAACCAAAAAAATTAAACCATACACTGAAACTGCTCCAGCCTATTAAACCAAAATTAAAACCAAGCTGCCCACTAGGTCTTCCATTAAGAAAAATAAGGATATTATTAAATTCAAAACTTTATCCTTTTTCAAAATTTTACTTGCTGAGTATTGTCTCTTTGATTTAACTTTAACAGTTAATAATTCTTACATTAAAGTCAATCTCAACCAACCCAACCAGCCTACACTTAACCTAAAGAAGACAAAGCAGCCAACTTAAACAAACCTCGCACCAGCTCACTAAACCCCCAAAAAAAAAAAACCAAACCAAGGCACTACACCTATATCTACTAAACTAGCCCACACCAAGCAAAGGAAAAAAAAAAAAAAACTAGCCCATTAAACAAAGAAGTACCAAACCAGCCCACACTAAGAAAAGAAATTAAAGCAAACTAGCCCACTAATGCCCAAAAAAAAAAGGAATAGAGAACTAGCCCACTAAACAAAGAAGTCCCAAACCAGCCCACTCTAAGAAAAATAAATTGAAGCAAACCCTTGTAGGTGAGCATTGTAGATACTACAAACCACTAGAGCTAAAAGAAGAAGGTTTAGTTGTTTCATTAAGATGTACGAAAAACTGCTTTTATGCTTTATTATAAATATTATGTTTTCATGTGTTTTTTGAAAAGTTTATTAACATGAATTATAGTTGTCATATTCATTAGTTATTTACGCATATAGGCTTAGACCTCGTTCAAGACTTATTATTCGACATATATCTTTTTTCATTTTCATCGATAGATTACAGTGAAAAGTGTATGTCTAGTAATGAATCTTGAATTGTCCACACTTGGACAGTTTAAGAATGCATAAGTTTTTATTATAAATTAGTACATAATGTTTTGTTCCATCTTAACGAAAAATTTGGTTACATTTCCTCATGTTCTTTAAGTACATAATAGATGATTGTGTGTTTTGTGTTAACTTTCGAACTTCGAAATGACACATATATTCAATCAACTATTATTGTGTGTACTTGGAGAACTATGGGGAGATGTTGCAGAATTTTTCATTAAGATGGAGCAACACATAACTACTAATTTATAGTCCAAACTTATTCATTCTTGAATGGGATAGGACCACTAACCTTTTAGATAAATGTTTACAATCAAGTTTCATATTGCATTTACTTAGTTGTGCATGAATAAATTTATATTGATATGAATTGTTTTTATTACTTTTAAGGGAAATTTTCATGGATAAGAGTTGGATTGACTTACAAATCGATGATGTTAAGCATATTTCACTGGGTTGGAGTATTTCTAAACTTTGCCTTTGGTAATTTGGTGAATGACACTAGAATATTATGTCCATGTAAGAAATGTCACAATCGATATCTTATGGATAGATATACAACAAGGGAGCATTTAATATGTAATGGGTTTTTAAGAACGTATAAAAGGTGAACCTTACATGGTGAACAATATAGAGTCTGACCAACCTAATGAACAATTTGTGGTTGGTGATGAATCTATAGGGGGTGATGATATGGTTGGAATGATACATGAGGCCATGGGGATTCCAAATAATGCCTTTGGTGAAGGTAGTAGTTGTCCATTAGATTGTGAAACTGAAACATATTTAAAGCTACTTGAGTAGGCAGTGTCGCTTGTATCCGGTTTGTGAAAATTTTATCTCCCTTTCATTTACTGTTCAACTTTTGTAACTTAAGATGTTGCACGGATGGACTGACAAATCAGTGGAAAAGTTACTAGAACTTTTGAAGAAGGCCTTTCCTGACCAAGTCAAAATTCCTTCTTCATATTATGAAGCACGAAAGATAACTACTGACTTGGGGTTTACGTACAAGACCTTGGATCTTGTCCTAACAATTGTGTGTGTTCAGAGGCAAGTTTGCAAATTTGGATAGATGTTGCATATGCCAAATGTCTCGCTATAAAAACTTGGATGAATTGAATGATGCATCAAGTTCGTATGGGAAGATAGCTGCAAAGCAAGTTAGATACTTTCCATTAAGTTCTAGGTTAAAAAGATTATTCATGTCCTCAAAAACTGCTTCTTTTATGCGATGGCATGCAGAAGATCGCATTAAACACTGTGTTCTTAGGCATCCAGCTGATAGTCTTTGTTGGAGAACTTTTGATGAAAGAAATCCAGATTTTGCAACTGATTGTCATAACGTCAGACTTGGCTTGGCAGCTGATGGATTTAATCCTTTTAGGACTATGTCTATAGCACATAGTACATGGCCTATTGTGTTAATACCGTACAACTTGCCTCCTTGGTTATGTATGAAAGAAAGTTTTTTCATATTGTCTATACTCATTGATGGTCCTAAAGGTCCTGGGAATAAAATTGATGTCTATATGCAACCATTGATTGAGAAATTGAAAGAATTATGGAGTGAAGGCGTACTAACCTATGATGCGTCATGTCAACAAATGTTCAAGCTACATGCAATATTGTTGTGGACCATCAATGACTTTCTGGCATATGCGAATCTATCAGGCTGGAGTACAAAAGGGGAGAAAGCATGTCCTTGTTGTTTAGGAAATACAGTTTCCAAATGGTTGTCTCATAGTAAGAAATTTTGTTATATAGGTCATCGGTGATATTTACCTACTACTCATAGATTTTGAAAGGATAAGATTTCCTTCAATGGTAGAGTCGATATGAGACCTGCTCCATCTCAGTCATCTGGTTTTAATATAAAACAACAAGTACAAGATACACTAACTGAATATAAGATAGAAGATCTTCAACGGAGAATGAATAATCCCTAAAATCAAGCAAACATCTGGATGAAGAAAAGTATTTTCTTTAAACTACCATATTGGGAGCATAACTTGATTAGACATAATCTTGATGTCATACATATTGAGAAGAATTTCTATGACAATATACTATAGACATTGTTGGGGGATCCTAGGAAATCAAAAGATAATTTGAAGGCTCGCTATGATTTAAAGGATATGAAAATTAGAAAAGCATTGCATCCTTAAGAACGGGGGGCTAACAAATTATATTTACCTCCTGCATGCTTCTCAATGACCAAAGAAAATAAAGATGTCTTTCTTAGGGTGTTGAAAAAAGTGAAGTTGCCAGATGGTTATGTATCAAATATCTCTCGTCGTGTTCACATGAAAGAGCGAAGCATTGCAGGTTTGAAAGGTCATGACAATCATATACTGCTACAACAACTGCTTCCTCTTGTTGCTCGAAGAGCATTACCGAAAAATGTTGTTGCCACTTTGATTGAGTTGGCAAACTTTTTTAAGCAATTGTGCTCAAAAGTGAACACTAAAGAAGATTTAAAAAATATTCAAGATAGAGTGGTGCTTACATTGTGTCATCTTGAGAAAATCTTCCCACCTTCATTCTTCGATATTATGGAGCATTTACCTGTTCATCTTGCATAAGAGGCATCATTAGCGGGACCAGTTCAATTTATATGGATGTATCCAATTGAGAGGTACTATGAACTACTATGTTAATATCTTTTAATTTTCATAAATTATACATGAATTGATTGGTATTTATAAATTTCATGGGTTCTCTAGGTATTTGCTAACTCTGAAGAGATATGTGCGTAATCGTGGACATCCTGAGGCTTCTATTGCTAAAGGATACCTAATAGATGAGTGCACAAACTTTTGTTCAAGATATCTCGATAAAGTGGAAACGAAACTCAATTGAGGACCTCGGAATAAGGATGGCACCTCTGATGAAGGACAGAATATCAAACTTGATCATATCTCTTGGGTTCAAGCACATAGATATGTGCTAGTCAATACAACTTCTATTGATCCATTTCGAGAGTAAGATATGCATAATTTTCCTTCGTTACCTTAGTTCTTTTTACTTTTATATCTCTTTTTTATATCTTCCAATGTCTTCTTACACAGAAAGCATCTCAATGAAATTCACAATGAAATGCCTCATTCTTCTATTCATGAAATTCAAAAAGAGCATAACAGAAAATTCTACGAATGGTTTTGAGATCATGTAAGTGCTAGAAATTTAGTTAATATTTTGTTGCTATAGGGATTTTTGTTGCTAATTATATGTATTTTCATAGGTTCACTCCTTACAAGAAACCTCAAATGTATCATTGTCTGAGAAAATCATCCATTTAGCTAATGACCCTAAATGGGGTGCACGTAGTTATAAATCTTATGTTGTTAACGGCTTCAAATTTCGTACCAAGGATGTAGATAACCACAAAGCCATACAACAATCTGGTATTATTTTTAAGGTCGATACCATGAGTTATGCTAATGCACGAGATCAAAACCCTCTTTCCGATAGCGTAACATTTCTTGGAGTGTTAACAGATATAATTCAAATTCGATATGTCAATGACATGACTTTCATCTTGTTCAAGTGTAATTGGGTTAATAATCGGACTAGAAAGAAGTGTGATGAGTTCGACTTCACACTGGTTAATTTTAATCATCTGTTATACAAAGATAACGGTATTGATAATGAACCTTTCATTTTGGCAGAGCAAACGGAGCAAGTTTGCTATATTTAAGATCCTGTAGATGAAGATTGGCATATTGTTCTTAAAATGTCAACAAGAGATACCTTTGATCTCAATTCCAAAA
This sequence comes from Boswellia sacra, assembly GCA_013180625.2. Lineage (NCBI taxonomy): Eukaryota > Viridiplantae > Streptophyta > Magnoliopsida > Sapindales > Burseraceae > Boswellia > Boswellia sacra. The sequence continues at coordinate 27,146 of SNVD02009459.1, read as the reverse complement.
ATTCATCTATTGGGAACATGGTGCCAGAAGTTGAGCTATATACACAACAAGAACTAGATGAGAGAGGTTATTTTCATGAGGAAGATGTTCAATGGGTTAGGCAAGGAGTTGAGGGAACAACAGTGACCATCAATCGTGAAGATAATGATGATCAGATGGATGATGTTGATTGATAGTACCTTAGTTGTTATTATTGATTATGTGATTCTTTATCTTGCTTGTATTTTGGGAACATTCTTGTTTTCTCCATTTATGTGATTTCCTCTTGTCTACATGTAACTATTATTTTTTAGAATGAAACATGTAGTTTGTTCAATTGAACTGGATGTTCATTGTAATTTTTTTACATGCATACGTTAATTATCATGGAACTTAAGGAAAAATATTAGCATTTTATGGATGGGAATGTTTTCTGAAATGTTAACCATGCCGCTGAAAAGACCGAGAGACACCTCTATGGAGAGTATAATACAATGGAAAGCAGAATCTCGACGACAGTCAGCAGCGTCTTCCCACACTGAAACGAATGATGGAGGTATGTACATGCTTATTTTAATGTTTTTTTTAAATTTAAAGTTGTTTAAACATTTTGTTGTTGTGTTTTTATTAGGTACGGGTGGTACATCAAGTGTTGTCAAAGGACGTGGAGCAGTTCGCACTATTCGTGAGTGAGGTACAGGCCAGAGGTTGCATATTCAGTTTAACTCTCAATGGTAACCAATAAACACAAACAAAGACAAATTAACCACCCAACTTGGAATCATAGCAAAAAATGGCAACATGGCTCCATTGACTTGTCCTCGGTGATAAAATATGCCATCACATCTTTTGGATGCCATCTAGAAAGAAGTGAAGGTAATTTATTTTTAATAAATTCATAGGTTACATGTATATGTATTTATACCTCCATTAATCTATTGTACTTTGTTTTTGCAGGATAATACATATGTTCCTGATGAGTATAGACCTCATTGTTTACAACATATTGGGAACCTTTGGCGGGATTGGAAAGCTCGTGTAAAGAGGGATTACTACAAAAAATATGATACGGATGAGGACTGGTTGCAATTCACTCCTCCTAGAGTTCAGCTAGATCAGTGGCCTATTCTTGTAGCTTATTGGGAAACAGAATAGCCTAAAGTATGTGCCTAATATAATTAAAAAAGTGTAGATTTCATTTTTTTTTGTATTTATATTGTAAGTCACATAATATAATTGTGGTTAACATTGTTTATATTATAGGAAGCTACAGAGAAGAATAAGATAAATCAAGCACAACAAGTTGCACTTCATCGAACAGGCTGCACGTAATTTGCCCAAAAATGAGAAGAGGTAAGTTACATTTGTTTGTTTATACGCTCTTTACTTGTTGGTTATCAAGTTCTACTTATATCTCTTTAGTAGTTGTATTATTCTAGTTCTGTTATCTTTTTGTTTAGATGATAAGAAATGGAGAGCAAACTGATCGCATTAGTGTTTTCGTCAAGACAAGAACAAAAAGTAATGGGGAAGTAGGTGATGATAAAAGTGTAGAAATAATTGTAAGTTCTTTAATCTTTTAAACTTATTTATTCATCCACTATCTGTAAATTAATTTTCACTTAATACATTATCTTTATTAAGTTGTTATTTCTTTTCATTATGTTGTAGAGTCAATTTAATGAAGGTTTGTCTCAATTTCCACAAGACCAGCAAATTCAACAACTGAGAGAAGAAGTATTTGGCAATGTAATGGGACCTGATCATCGTGGTTATGCCCGGACATATGATTTTGGTCCGTCTCCGACTGACGTTCAAGGCAGCAGCTCATCTGATATTCACTTGAGGGAAGAGTTGGGTAGTTTGCAACAAGAACACAGCGACTTGAAGGAAGCACACAAAAACTTGAATGAAGCACACAATAACTTGAAGCAAGATCACAACAACATGGAAATTATGTATGATGAAGTTGTTTCCTTCCTGCAGGAGAGGTTTTCAGAATTTGAAGAGCGGCGAGCTACAAGACTGGTATTTACTTATTTTTAAAGTTAAGAATGTAGTTTCAGTTGACTCATATTTTTAACTTATGGTTCATGTTTTATTTTATAAATAAGTCCCAGATGCTTCAAGTGGACATCATAGTCGTTTTCAATATGATAGTTATGGAACAAACAATCTCATAGATCATGATTCAAACCACGAGAACGAATAGGTATATAAATGAAATTAAATAGTTTGTTTTAAAATACATAATGTTACTTAATGATTATAATCTTGGTTACAAATTTATTCTTGCAGGTTGTTTTTCGAGTTTTACGGCTTACTTATCAAATGTTGAGTTATGTGGAGGTTGTTGAACTATATAATTGAGATGTTTAACTATTTGATTATATGATGTTGAACTGTGTGGATGATGATTGAGTTATATTTGGTTTGTTTAGGTTATGGTTTACCTATTTATGTGACATATCTTGATATTGGATTTGATTTCATTATATTCATCGAATGATTGAAGAAACATATTAAGACATTTTTTTACACAGGTTACTCAATCTTTAAACAGTAAATAATATTAAACAGCAAAAGTATTAAAAAAATAATAACCTTTTACGTTGGTTTCCTAATCGTCGCAAAAAGTTTGGGCAACTATTTACGACGAGTTATTGGCCAAACTACATCGTTTTATTTGAACTATTTGCGACGATTTTTACATTTTTTACGGTAGTTTCTATACCTTTTACAACGATTTCGTGAAAATTTTTTACGACAGTTTACTAACTTTTTACGACGGTTATTTGGTCATCGTCAATATGCGAAGATATACGTCGGTTTAGAACCGTCGCAAAAAGCTATGTTATATGCAAATTCCGTTTCGTCGTCCGTTTTTACGTCGAACACCAAAACCGCTGTGAATACATTTTTGCAACAGACAAAAACCGCCGTGAAAGCTTTTACTGAGGTTACTTTTACGATGGTTGTGAACCGCCGTATAATACCGTAAAAGGTCTTTTGCAGTAGTTCTTGTCTGCTGTAAAAGGTCTTCCATGTTGTAGTGATGGTTGCCACTGTCCCACCATTGGTGATGCTTTTTACTTGCTGAAAAACTCGGACGATGACTTTATGAGTGTGTAGGATTTTGTCCATCTTTATCTTTATTTACAAGGTGGGATTTGTGAAATTAATGGTGGGTTGTGCAGATGTGTTAGGAAAGTTTGTATGGTCAATGTGATAAATTATCAGTGTAAATAACAAAATTTGTTGTCACCTTTGATGCTTTGAAAGCATCTGTTTCTGTGTTTGGTATTTTATAAATTTTTTTCTTTTTCTTTTTAAATGTGAATTCCCAATTTAATTTTACTTTTGAAATTTTTAAGTTCTTCAAAACTTTATTTTTATTTTATTTATCTTTTATTTTTTGAATTTTATATTCTGATTGTTAAGCCTAAAAATGAGAAATATAACCAATCTGAAGAAAAAAAAGCAAAAGTTTTTTAAATCCAAAGCATTTATCAGATTCTACTTATCCCTTCACATTCTTCACTAATTTTATTTCTTTTAATTTCAAATAGCTTTATTGAGCCAAAACTTAACACGATTATCCGATGAGACCTAAACCAACCCGATTCTTCTTGGGTAGAGTTGGTTCCAATATATTTTTACCCGATCTCAAGTAGATTTTGCATAACCCAAATCAGTGTCGGGTTGAGTCGATCAGATTGAGTTTAGACCCAACCCAACAGTTGCCCACTTCTAGCACAAGTGTCTCTTTCAATGAGACTGAATTTCCTTTAAACGCTGGTTTTTTTCTTGCCTCTGCTTCATCATTATCCAGTTCCTTCGTAATTGCTTTTCCTCTTGTCAACCATATTTTTCACCTCATTTATCAAATTTTGACCCTGCATTACATACTTTATTAGTTTTTGCCCAACCTATATCTAGTCCCTAGCAATTCACCACCATCTCTTGCTTCTTAACCTCATTTCTCTTCACCAGCAGTATCCTCAATCATAACCTATAGTTGGTTCTTTTCTAGTTTCAGTTTCAACTCCTTAGCCTGATTTTTCTCACTCTTCTAGAGCTAATATCCATCCTATGGTTACCAGGTCTAAGTCTAGTATCTTCAAGGCCTAAGTCTTTTGCTTAGATAGTTACTAATTCTAATCCAGTTTCACTATCTCTTGAGCCAACATTAGTAAAAGAAGCTCTAGTAGATCCCAAGTGGTTTACTGCTATGCGAACAAGTTTCAGGCTTTGGAAACCAATGATACATGGACTCTTATTCCTCCATCTCCTGATATGCATGTGGTGGATAACAAATGGGTATTTCAAGTAAAGTATAAGTCAGATGGGATAGTTCAAAGGTATAAAGCCATGTTAGTTTCTAAAGGATTTCAGCAAACTCCTGGCTATGATTACATTGAAACTTTTAGTCCAGTAATCAAACTTTATATTACCAAGGTAATTTTTTCCTTGGTAGTCTTTTTCGGTTGGGATATTCAACAAATAGATGTGAATAATGCATTTTTAAATGGTGATCTCCAATAAACTATGTCTATGGCTCAACTTGATGGGTTTGCTGATGCTTTTAGGCCTTATTTTGTCTGTCATCTTCACAAATCTTTGTATAGTTTAAAGTAGACACCTAGAGCTTGGTTTGACTAGCTCAAGAGTGCATTGCTTCAGTGACAATTTCTACTATCAAGTTCAAACACAAGTCTTTTTATGTACAAGTATGGAAGCACAATTATTTTGTTGTTAGTCTATGTTGATGACATCTTGGTTATTGGTAGTGACAATGCTCAAATAAAGAAAGTGATTTCTGATTTGAATAAAAAATTTGCTTTCAAGATTCTTGGGTCAATGAACTACTTCCTTGGTTTTGAAGTAACAAGGACTAAAGATTGTATAATACTTATAGAGAAGAAGTATACACCAGATATTTTAAAGAGATGTAATATGCATCAATCAAAAGGCATTCAGTATCCTTTGGAAGTTAATTGCGAGCTGTCATAACAGGATAGTGTATAGTTGATCAACCTAGCTTGTACAGAAGTATAATAGGTGCCCTGCAGTACCTCTCTATGACTCGACCTGATTTGTCTTTTGTAGTGAATAAACTGAGTCAATTTTTGCCATGTTTTATCAAACATTGGCAAGCTTGCAAACATGTACTAAGATACATCAAAGATACCTCTCACTATGGTTTAACTTTCAAGCCGATGTAGTCATTTACACTTGAAGTCTATAGTGATGTTGACTGGGCAAGTTCATTAGATGATAGAAAATCAACTTTAGGATGTTGTGTTTATTTGGGAAACAATTTAATCCACTGGTGTTCAAAGAAGCAAAAGGTAGTAGTAAGATCCTCAACTCAATCAGAATATAACTATGTTTCTTGCAGCAATAGAAGTGCTTTTGCTACAAAGTTTATTGCATGAAATTGGCATTGAGTTAAGTGATGTTCGAATTTTGTTTTGTGATAACAAAGAGGCCGAATCCTTTGCATCAAATCCTGTATTTCATGCTCAAACAAAACATATCAAAATTCATGTGTATTTTGTTAGAGCAAAAGTTTTAGTAAACTAGTCGAAGGTTCAACATGTTCCCACAAAATTTAACAAAATGTTGACATCTTAACAAAATCCTAAGCTGGAGCAAGATTTGATTTTCTTTGGCTGTTGCTTCTGAGATCAGTTCTGGTTTATCAGCAGAAAATACAAGTTAGCTCAAGTTGATGCAAGTTTGCTAGGATATTGTTAATTAATTATCCTAGCTGCACATGAGGGGTGCTGTCAAGTGTTAACACTGATTGTAGGGGACAGTATTGTAATTGCATAGCTAAGGGTAGATTTGGAAACTTACTGTCATTTCTGTTAGGCTACACGCAACCAGCTTGTTACCGTTAATAAAAATTCAGTTCATTTCTCTCCCGAACATTCATCCTTAGCTACCCAACCTGAAGTCAAAGCATATGGGTCTTCTTCTTTTTCTCTTCTTGTGATGGTGTGCGTGCATAATTTAACGCATCATTCATACTAGTTGCTGGGGCTTCATCAAATTCAATACACGTCATTGCCAAGTACTCAGGTTTGAAGTTTCTTTTGCTTATTTGGAGATATATCTGTTGATTAATTCTAGGAAAAAATTATTAAAGATAGATGGAGGACCGGGGTAGCTTACTGAAGGATTTGTTTATTTTATGAGTTTCATAGGATTGTGAATACGAGTGCTTAAAAAATTTTATTCTCGAATTAAGCGCTCTCATTAAGTCGTTTTAATACTCTGGATTTCCATTATTTAATTGTGTTTGCAAGGGTAACAATATGTTAATTACTTCAGACATCGCACTGGCTGGAAGGTGACATTACTTTGTTTGCACTAGAACCTTAGATCACTTCACAATTTACTTGCTTTAACGTTTATTTCGAATTATAAGTCCAAAAACGGTGAACAGAAGTCACAGATTTGAAAGCCGCATTGTGTCTGGAAGACCAAAGCATTTATTCTTGACACTAGAATTGTAAAATTCTATAGATAGGGGTTAATGGAAGAAAGGAAAAAGCATGTAGCATTTGCTTCAAAGGGATTACTGCAGACTGAAGACTTGTACAGGGTATATAATTATATGTTATCCAACCCTCTAAAATTCTACTTTAATATTTATTTATTTTCATATTTTTTGGTTTGTTTAAATTCTTGATGCTGTGTTCTAATAATGTGGCAGTATGTCCTTGAGACTAGTGTTTACCCACGAGAACCGGAGCCTTTGAAAGAGATAAGAGATGTTACTGCCGGCCATCCAAGGTGTTTGTTCTTTTAAATTTAAGTAGAAGGAATACACTGATAGGCCTTTAAGAAATGGTTTCTATTATCAGTAAATCATGTTATCAATTAGTAGGCTCCAATTACTGAATCTTCAAGTTTGATGACAGAATTGATTCAGATATCACAATTAATGCCTTTAAAATGGGTAATAAAGATTTTTAGATATTTTCACATTGCCCATGTATCTAGAAGGTTGCTTAATTTCTTTGTTGATTTTCAGGGCCACGATGGGTACTGCACCAGATGCAGGTCAGTTAATAGCCATGCTCTTGGAGCTGGTAGATGCCAAGAGAACAATTGAAATTGGGACTTTCACCGGATATTCTCTTCTCCTCACTGCTCTTACCATTCCTGAGGATGGTAAAGTAAGTAATCAATCTGGTAAAAATAAGCAATACTCTTGTCATATACTTAGCTACTAAACTATTATCACTGCAGATTATAGCCATTGATATGGATCGTGAAGCATATGAGATAGGATTACCAGTCATTAAAAAGGCTGGGGTTGATCACAAGATAGACTTCAAAGAATCCGAGGCTCTACCAGTTCTTGATGAGTTACTAAAAGATGTAAATTAAAACATCTCAAAATCTCTACATTTTGTTCATGTTTTTCCTGATATAAATCCCCTTTATGTTGACTTTACTTTCCCAACGAGATTCCAACTTTTTCTTAAGTAACACTTCTGTGGAATCAATTGCAGGGTGCAAATGAAGGTGCATTTGACTATGCTTTTGTGGACGCTGACAAGGTTAATTATTGGAACTACCATGAAAGGCTAATGAAATTGTTGAGGGTGGGCGGGGTTGCTGTCTATGACAACACGCTTTGGGGTGGATCAGTGGCAATGCCTGAAGAGCAGGTCCCAGAGTTATTGAAAGCCGGTAGGCAGCCAACTTTGGACCTCAACAAATTACTTGCAGCTGATGGCCGTGTCCAACTTTCTCATGTTCCATTAGGTGATGGGATCACAATCTGCAAGCGTATTTACTGAATTCTCTGCATGAAATTTCCCACATATTACTTGACCTATCATATTATATGCAGCTAACAGTGTCTGTTCTCTTTTGAACCTCAGACTTTAATCGTTAGGCATAAAAAAGTTTATTGTTCAATGGCAACACAGCTGAGAGTGAGTAAACAAAAATAAGTTGGTGGCACCAAACCTTATTTTTTACCGATGAAATTTGTTTCCAGTTGCTTTTTGGCATTCTGGCTGTAAATATGTACTTTACACCTGCGTCATTTTTTCAGCTCTATCACTTTCTTAATACGTCAAGTCCTGATACATGCACATACGTCTACGAGAAGTGAATTTAAAATACGAAGCTAGTGGTGTGTGACGGTCTGAAAGAAGAATAAAGAATGGTTGAAAAATATGCTAGGCATTTTCAATATATGATGCCTAAAAGTATTGAATGTTGGTATAGCAGTTAAAGTAAATCGATTTTCATTTCCGACAGTCGCGCGCAGACTTCTCTGCGGGGTGGTAGTCCTCAAATTTAGTATGTCCTTAGAATGACTTGGGGCAATTATAAAGCTTAACGAACAACATTCTCAATAGGTTTTCACAATTAGTTTCTTCACTCACCCAAAGTCAAAAGAATATTAATGCGCTTCCCATTAAGCATCAGTGAGACAACTCAAATTAGCCGGGAAGACGAAAATACAAGTCCGGAAGTTGTATCTGGCTGAATTATTTGTAGTATTGCCCCGAAACAGCATCACAGATGCGAAAAGCCATCTAAAGAAATGCAGAACTCCGAATTTTTCCCCATGGCACAGCTTCACGAAGAGGAGGTCCAGAAGATATCACTACCATCTAACTCTTGCACCTTTTGTATGAAGACAGTGAGAATCTCTATCAATACCATGATATTGGCATTGCAAATATATATGATGCTTAAACAGAGAGAGTCCTAAAATTATCCTCCCCGTTTCCTGGGACTTACATGCGACAGCTTCACCATTCATGGCCCTGATATCCGTTGAAATAGGTAGCCGTTTTTAGATTCAAAAGCCCAATCTAGACCGTAGGCCAAGAAGTGGATGTTATTTCAGAATATGGGGAGAGCAGAGCTTCTCATAAGTTTATACAAGAAGCTCAATCCAGTGAACTATGATCACCACCACGGAGCCGTCGTCATCAGAAAAGTTTTGCCTTTGTAAAACGATTTCAATGTTATTATTTTTTTCTTTTTTAAGCAGCGATATATTTCCTAAAATTTATTCCAAAATTATGTATGCCAAAACACAAGAGATAAATTTAAAAATACCACATGATTTATTAAATCATAAAATTATCTACTTGACGATTATTAATTATATACGTCTCATTTGGAATAAGTATATTTATATTTATTATTTTTTCAAAAAGTTTAAAATAATTCTAAGACAAAAGATTCAGACAAGAAAATATAAATGTGGATCAGTAGACATCTACCATGTACAATGACAGCCTATTAACAACAATGAAGAATCTACAAAACCCTAACTCTTCCTAGGTAAAGAAGAAAAATCTTTATAATATAAAGTCATTACACATTCCCAATTAAGATAAATAAGGAAAATAAAATATCAAGAAAGTCCTTCGAAAGCAAGTCTAAAGGGATGCATATGCTTAAAATAAAAATTTTCATTCATATAAATTGACATGACATAGATCTTAATATATAAAATGATGCTACTCTTACAAACATTTTATACAAACTTATAATGAACCTAAAAAATCATTTGAAATATATATACGTGTGATTCTAGGGAAATAAAAATGGGATAATGTCATGGACAACCCCTAACCTTAAGTTTAATATCACGTGGATTTACTGTTTGCAAATTTTATTATTGTCTACCCCTATCTTTTAAAAAATCATCGTGGATCACCTTTCTTTTAATTTGACCGTTAGTTGAATTACTTTTCGATCCATTTTATCTACAATTACTAAAATACCCTTACTTTTCTATCCATTCTAACATCAATGATCAAAATACCCTTAATATCATGTGGTCCATGATGATTTCTGAAAAGATAAGGGTTTATCCAAAATGATTTTGCAAAATAGTGAATCCATATGATATTAAAGCCTAAGGTTAGCGGTAGTCCATAACATTATCCTAAATGATTTTGGTTTTAAATATATATTTTATATTATTGTTAAAAAGTATAATAAAATGATCATTATAACCCTTCAATTTCAAACTATTTACGAATATTTAATGGTCGAACTAACGGAGGGGTGGTCCATGATGATTTCTAAAAAGATAGGGATAGACAGTAATAAAATTTGCAAACAATGAATCCACGTGATATTAAACCTAAGGTTAGGGGCGGTCCATGATATTTGTCCAAATAAAAATGGTTGAAGATAGTTGGATACTTGAAGGTAGGATGTCGGTAGCTCATTGAATGATCAAAAAACTTGTTGAAAGCATGGTTAACACTCACAAAACACCACAAGTGCACAGGTCGCAACAAGTAATAAAGAGTGAGTAGAGTCGTTCCCACAAGGATTGTATCAATTTCAAGTGCTGTTTTAATGCAAATTTAATTTTATCTAGAAAGCTAAACAACTAGAAATGCAAACTACAATTAACTAAAATAAAAGCAAATAAAATTAAGGGGTATTTCCATTTTAGCCCCTAAGGTAAGGTCTAATGACCCATTTCCCCCTGGATTTTTAAATATTACAACTTACCCCCTCAATTTGAATTGAATCCGTTCACTCAAACTTTGTAAGGGTAAAAGAGGAGACAAATTGAGTTGGAATAAAAATAAAGTTGCCACACAGATCAGTTATGTACGTTCAATATCCAGGACTCATAACCCAGCAACCTATAATGTAGCCAATGTATCAAAGCTACCCAACAACCAACGATGTAGAGCACCATCCAAACAACAAAGCTAATAACAGCATCCGGCAATGTAGATCACCACTTAAATAACCTAGCCAACTGCCACACAAACAACCAAAATTTGTGGTGCTCTACAACCCAACATAAAAAATGCACTCAAATTCCGAAAACAAAAATCAAAATCAAATAAAAAAGAAAACTTAAAAACTGAATTGAAAAAATTCAAGGAGCTACGTGGTTTCCTAATTGGAGCGGGGGAGGATTACCAAGATCACGAGAGAGTGAAAAGCAATGGCGGTGATGAGGTTGAGGGTGAAAAGCAGTGGGGGTGGTGAGAGCATGGTGGCTATGGCCATCTGTGTGGTTACCGAATCGGAGCAGGGGAGGGGTATCAAGATTGTGAGAGAGTGGAAAGCAGTGGTGGCGGCAACGTTGAGGGCGGAAAGCAATGGCGGTGGCGAGAGCATGGTGGCGATGGCCAGCTGTGTGATTCTCGAATCGAACAGGGGAGGGGTACCAAGATCTATATTACTAAGTAACTTTTTAAAAAAAAAAGGGGTACCAAGATCGTGAGATAGTGGAAATCAGTGGTGATGGCGAGGGTGAGGGTGGAAAGTAGTGGCAGTGGCAGTGGCAGTGGCAAGAGCATAATGGGGGTGGCCAACTGTGTGGCTTCAGAATCAGCCTAAGGGAGGGGTACCAAGATTAGGAGTGGGGATGCAGAAGGTTGGTGTTACAGTGCGATGGTGACAGAGCGATAGCAATAGCAATAGCGGATAGGATGACGAAAGTAGAGAGGAGAAAAAGAGAGGAGGGGAGGATGTAAAAAGTTTTTAATTGGTTTTAATAAAAAAATTATTAATTTTATACAAAAATGGTATTATGGTCTATTTAACAGTAAAAAATAGGTGACATAATGATATTTTAGTCCTATTGCACATCTTTTCTTTTCTCTTATCATCATAGGTTTCCTTACCATTTGAGTTAACGGATTCTATTCGAATTGAGGGGGTAAATTGTAATATTAAAAAATTCAGGGGAAAAAGTGTCATTGGACCTTACCTTAGGGGGTAACATGGAAACATCCCTAAAATTAAATTGGAAAGCATAACAAGAGCAAAATTAAATGATGCAAAGTACCTAGAGGATGGATTTTCACCTAAAACACATCTATGCCAATCCGGTTCAAAGTCGGTAATTGATTCATTCCATGTTCCTTAGTTAAAACTCTAATGTATTGTTACTACCTCTTCCAAGCGTTAAGTAGAAATAATGCTCATTAACCAATTTTCATCTCCGATCTCAAACCAATTAACAATCATTCATTAAGTCCTAATTTCATTTTATTAGAAAGGGTTATGGACTTTCCCGAGCTATATAATTCCTAGGTCATATTTCCTAATCACATACATGAAACCCCATTTTCCAAGCAATGATTTCACATACAAGTTCATCTAATCAATGTCCCCAACTAATTAGAAACATTAAACACAAGGAAATATAAATGAACTCAAAATGAATCATTTAATCAAAATAAAACCATCAAGGCAATAGAATTGGTGTTAGGCTATAATCATCTCTAGATTAAGAGCATTTAGCTCATAGTAGAGCTTACAAAACCAATATTAAAAAATAAGCACAACACAATTTGAAAATACGAGGAAAACTGAAGATAGAGAGAGGTAAAGAGAAAGAAATTGTTTCCAAGGTTGATAAGCTCCAATCCTTTGTAGATCTTTCAATCCGCTTGTATTCCTCTTGTTTTCCACTTGGTTTTGCCTCAAATTTGGTCTCCAAAGCTCTTCAAGGACTTTCTCCTCTTTGCCCTAGAGTTTTGGGGCCTTTTATACCCCAAAGATCATGCTATAATGAAGCCTAAATCGTCATTTGGGGCTGGAGCGAGCTAGGAGGGTGCTAGGGTGCCAACTCTCTGCCTAGTGGTGCTGAAGCAGGGCACCACTTGTTGAGTGCCTCCTTTGTGTAGTCTTCTCCGAAGTCATCTGCGATCAAACGGCCTTAAGTTTCTGCTCAAAACTCAGATTCTTGAACCATAAAATTCTTAAAAAATTAGACTTCCAAAGCTTTTATTTGGCTCATTATTTAGTTCCTTGTGGATTGGTATAGTGAAATCTAAGAAGTTGACTGTTTAGTAGAGGTGCGAAATGACTAGTTTTGCTTCAAACTGTTTGTGTGCCTCTTTCATGCAACCTACACTTTACAAATTTCATTTTGTCAGTTCCTGGAAGGCTCCAAAAACACACTAACACTATGTTAACTTACAAAACAAAATAAAACATACATAAATGGCATGAAAAATGCTCAAACACCAATAAAATGTAAGCATGGAGTATTACAAAAATGCAACGCATCAAATATCCCCAAACCTAAACTTTGCTACTCGTTGAGCAAAAAAGAAAAACAAAACAAAATAAAATAAAACACACAATAAATAAAATGGGTTGATAAGTCAATATTCTTCGTCTGTGTGTGTGCATAGCCAGGCATACGTCACCTTTTGAAACTTGGATAGCTTTATATAAATATAAGGTAGTGATCAACCTCTAAAGACGATGAAACATAAGGACTACCATATGCCCATTTTTCATACCACTCTCCACTATTGTAAGCTAATCAAAATATTAAGGGTCAACATGGCTTTATTAAACTTGTAATGTGAGGCTAGGTTAAGGTATGATAAGGTTAACTTTAAGGTTAAGTCACCCAGTGATAAACGCATAAAAGTACACTGTTAAGCATAAATAATTAATGTTAATTGGTCAATATTATAAAACTTTCATGATATTTTAGCATAATTATTTTGCTTATGCCTTTTTTATATTTGTTTCATTTCTTTTGCATTTTCTTTAGTCTTTATCTTGAAATAAAGTGTTGTCCCTAAATTGTGACTAATGGAAATCATTTTGCAGGATTATAAAATGGACATAACTCTCAATCTATGGATCAAAATGAAGAGATTCTTAAACCTGGAGCAACATGACTCAATCTTACACAAAGTTGAAGAACAATCAAAAGCCCAAATCCAACATTTGATGGGCCGAAATTGAGACACAAGAAAACCAAATTGTAGTTGTTACTCAGCCCAACCCATGTCCGGTATTTGGGCCATATCTCAGCCAATACTTGTCCAAATTGCTTGAATCCAGTGGCCATGGAAAGCTAAGACATAATGCTACAACTTTCATGTTTACAGAAAGCTCAATTCAATCAATTTGAAAGTGAAAAAGTGCTGCAAGTTGATAAAAAGTTTGGTAGACGAAAATGTGGAAGAATTGGTAGAAAGTTTGGTATAATAGTTCCATTTCATCACCTATATAAGGACAACTTGAGGAGTTGAATGGAGAAGGCTGAGAATTTCATTATATCATTATGTATTACAATTCTCTCTTGTATTTCTCTTTACAAATGATGGGAATGAATTGTAAGTTAGGCTAGAACTCTTGGTAAGGCTAGAGATGAAATTATATGTGTAGTTTGTCTACTTCTCCACTTTGATTCTTCCTCAAGGGCTATAAAGTATGTATGTTTGTTATGTTTTAAACTCTTTCTCATCTTGTGATTTCTTTTTAAATCCAGAAATTATACTTCTCAATTTCATATAAATTCAGTCATGCTTTCTTTATGTGATTCGTGTTGAATTATAATTGTTACTGGTAGTTTCGTTTTATGAGTTAATCTTTTACTGCAATATTGTCATGTGATATATTGTCGCTCTTGGATAACTTGTAAGGATGAATGTTGTTGATAAATATTACTTGTAAAGAGTTTATGCATATCAAATACATGTGTTTATTAATTGTGCTATACTATACATATTTTCCGATTGATTGTTCGGGATGTGAAACTTTCAATTGAGTTATAATTGTTGAATCAAAGTGGGGATTAGATTTACAAAACATATAAATGATTCTCGATGCCTTACCTCTTAATTACCATCGATTGTTTTCAATTATTAAATATTGTAATATCTTTAGAACCAATCACTTTAAAGTTAAATTTTACATCTTTGTTATCTTTTTAATATTTTTGTTTTACCAACCTATTTTGTCGAAAGCCTCCTTGTGGATACGACACCTCAACTTATACTACAATAACCGCGGTATATTTTGGGCGTAATCAAAATTTGGCGCCGTTGCCGGGGAGGTAAAATAGACGAAAGACGGTTTGTATTTTTCATTTCATTTTTTTTTCTTCTTTGGCCTAACTTGGCCTAATTTGCCTAATTTACCTAACTTTGACTAATTTCCTAACTATACCTAACCTTATTTCTTTTACTTGTTAAAGGTTGGCTTTGTCACCTTATTTATTTTCTTTTACTTGTTAAAGGACGGCTTTGCTGCCTTATTTTATTTTATTTTACTTGTTAAAGGACGGCTTTGCTGCCTTATTTTTTTTACTTGTTTATTTTATTTTACTTGCGCATTTTATTTTTCTTGTTAAAGGACGGCTTTGCTGCCTTATTTTATTTTTCTTGTTAAAGGACGGCTCTGCTGCCTTATTATTTTTTTTTTTACTTGTTAAAGGTTGGCTTTGCCACCTTGTTTATTTTATTTTATATTCTGCATATACTTGTCAAAGGTTGGCTTTGCCACCTTGTTTGTTTTATTTTCTTTATTCTATTTATACTTGTCAAAGGTTGGCTTTGCCACCTTGTTTATTTTATTTTATATTCTGCATATACTTGTCAAAGGTTGGCTTTGCCACCTTGTTTGTTTTATTTTCTTTATTCTATTTATACTTGTCAAAGGTTGGCTTTGCCACCTTGTTTGTTTTATTTTCTTTTTTCTATATATACTTGTCAAAGGTCGGCTTTGCCGCCTTGTTTCTTTTAATTTTTCTTTTTCTCTTATTCTCTCTAATCTTTTTTTTTTCTTATTGCTTTTTGATCTTATTTGAGAACTTTCTTGTGTGTAAAAAAAAAAAAAAAGAGAGAGAAAAATAAATTGTGAGGATGTATGAAGCAATCTAGAGACAAACGAGGGAGATTTATGAAAAAATCAGAATTAGAACCACAACAAGATTTTGCAACCGAAGATAATCCAAATCTGAGTTCATCTTCATCTTCTAATTCTGATACAATGAGTCAACATGAGGATAGCCCCGTTAAAACTCTAAAAGATTACTTACATCCTACCCGCACAACCACACCATCATGTATCATATTTCCACCCAACATACCAAAACTGGACTTCCACCCTGGGATGATACACCTTTTACCAACTTTTCATGGTTTAGATAGTGAAAACCCTTATGTCCATGTAAGGGAATTTGAAGAAGTAGTAGGCACCTTTCATAGTCATGCCAATGCCATAGATTCTATCAGGTTAAAATTTTTCCCTTTCTCCCTCAAAGACAAAGCAAAGAGTTGGCTATACTCTTTGAGGCCGAGATCCATAGGAACTTGGGCAGAAATGACCCAAGTATTTTTCAATAAATATTTTCCACAACATAAGACTAACGACCTAAAAAGACAAATTTCCTCTTTCTCCCAAAAAGATAGTGAAACCTTGTACCAAACTTGGGAGAGATTCAAAGAGTTGTTAAACATGTGTCCTCATCATGGGTATGAAAATTGGCGCTTGGTTAGTTACTTCTATGAGGGACTCACAATTAGGGAGCGCCAATTTGTTGAAATGATGTGTAATGGGGAGTTCCTTCAAAAAGACCCTGAGGAGCCATAGAATTCCTCAAAGACTTAGCTGAAAAAGCCCATACATGGACTGGACCTAGTGCTACAGATAGCACAAATAGGTCACGACCTAGTGGAATTTACCATCTTAGGGAAGAAGACAAACTTAAAGCCCAATTAGAAGTCTTAACTAGGGAATTGGAAGTCTTGAAAACCAAAGATAGGAAGGTCACCCACATGGTTGCTAAGGTTGAATCACAAGATACATGTTTTGTTTGTGGAGAGTTGGAACACTTAGCTCAGGATTGCCCAACTTACAGTGAGATGAGAGGAGTGTACGAGGAACAATGTAACACCTTAGGGATGTACAAAAAGCCTTATTCACCCTATTCTGAAACCTATAATCCAGGTTGGAGAAACCACCCAAACTTTAGTTGGAAATCGAACCCCCAAAACAACAACCAATGGAAGCAGGAACAACAACCATCCAAGTCTTATCAAGCACCTCAATACAATGCACCACAAGTTAGGAATTCCTTACAGGACACCTTACAAGCATTTATGGAGGCCCAAAATAAGACTAACCAAAAATTTGAAACAGTTCTTACACAAGTGGTGGAAGAGAATAAGGAGATCAAAAGTCAAATCACTAAGCTAACTAGCGCTTTGACCATACAAGAGCGAGGTAAGTTTCCATCTCAAACTCAGTCTAATCCAAAAGGGCAACATATGGCACAAGCTTCTACTTCTGACACACAAAATCTTGAAGAGGTAAATGCCATCACTACTCGAAGTGGTAAGATCTTAAATGAGCCTACATTGCCAATCAACACTACCATGGAGAACAAAGATGTTCCCCTACAAAAGGAGGACATTTTTGAGAAAGAAATTGAAAAGAAATTTTCAATCCCAGTGCCTTTTCCCCAAGCTCTCAGATCTAATGGGAAAAACTCGAAAATTCAAGGTGAGATTCTAGAACACTTAAAACAAGTTAAGATTAATCTTCCCTTTTTGCATGTAATTAAACAGGTTCCGGCTTACGCCAAAGTTATCAATGATCTATGCACCATCAAAAGAAAGCACCATGTCAAGAAGACTGCATTCTTGACGGAACAGGTAAGTGCGGTAATTGAACAAAAAGTGCCACCCAAGTACAAAGATCCAGGCTGTCCTACAATTTCCTGCCAGATCGGGACACATGAATTTAGTCAAGCATTGTTGGACTTGGGAGCAAGTGTCAATCTCATGCCCTATTCTGTTTACTTACAGTTAGGACTTGGAGAGATCAAACCCACATCCGTAGTTCTACAATTGGCCGACCGATCAGTCAAGAAACCACAGGGAATAGTGGAAGATGTTCTAATACAGATTGATAAATTTTATTACCCTGTCGATTTTTTTGTTTTGGATACTCAGTCTATGGTCAATATGGATTCCAAAATCCCTCTTATTTTAGGGAGACCTTTTCTTGCCACTGCTAACGCTTTTATTAATTGCAGGAACGGTCTTATGAAATTATCATTTGGGAATATGACTCTTGAGGTGAATATTTTCCATATCGGAAGGCAACCACGAGAGGAGGACGAGTGCTACCATTCATATATGATCGACACACTTATCTCAAAGGAGTTTTATCGAAAACAGGATTCTAACTCTTTAGAATACCTTCTTGATTCTGATTTTGAATATTTATCTTATCCTGATACTATGACTAATGAGTTTGGTGTTTTTGACTCACAGGATAAAAGGACTCAATTTTGGCAACCATGCTTTGAAGAATTGCGAAATGATGCCTATGACAACTCCAAGATCTACAAGGCTAAGATGAAAGAGGCTCATGACAAACAAATCTTGAGAAAAAACTTTGAGCTAAATCAACGAGTTTATCTTTATGATTCTCGATTGCATTTACACCCTGGAAAGTTGAGATCTCGATGGACTGGACCATTTGTCGTAAAGCACGTTTTTCCCAATGGAGCGGTGGAGATTGAGGACCCCACTGATAGGCGAATTTTCAAAGTTAATGGGCAACGGTTGAAAAATTATGTGGAAAGGGAAAGTCAGTTTATGTGTCTCGAGGAGATCTCTCTTGAGCCTCCTGTCTATCCTAATTAATCAGGTTCTATTTGTGTCATCTATCTATACCATATCTTGACTTTTGTACCATATCTTGATTTTATTTTTGTTTTTATTATTTGGTTGTCCTTACTTTTATTATTTTTCTACCCCATATCTTGACTCTGTCTTTGTTTCTATCATCTATTTGTACCATATCTTGACTTTATTTTTGCTTTCTTTATCTCATTGTCTTGCTTTTATTATATGTTTGTCCTATAATTTTTACTTTATTTTCTGTTTTTGTTTTTATTTTCTTTTGCGTGTTTTATTTTACTTCCCGGTTAAGTAGCGGATACGGTCCTCCGTGACTAATTAAGTCGGTTTTTCAGTTCCCTAAAAACTGTAGCCCAAACAAAAATCGTGCATTCTTTTACCTTTCAAAATGGATACGATTCTTTCAAACCTTCGTAGATATTTTCCTTTTCTTCCTCCAAATGCATTACTCAAAATTTACAAAGCACGGTTTGAGAGGCTAAAATTATTGATGCTTATGGGTTTACCTATTGATGTACGATGGTTAATTGAAGCCAAAGTCCGATTATCTAGTGAATGTTCAAAAACTCTTGTTTCTTTTATGCCTGGTTTGGGTAAAAGCTCTTATTCAAAAAAACGGAGAGCAAATAAATTACAAGTTTGTCACAAATGTGCACGATGGACCTGTAACAAGCGATGTCGCTTTTTAGGATATGTGTCTGTAAATCGAGAAGATAAGATTCAGTTCATTAAGGATGGACTGAGTAAAGAGTCTCTAGATAATGTCTTGTTGACTCTTGAGACGCATTCTTGTGGACTTGTGCATCGAGAGATTTTAAGATTATGGACACAATTTCGAGAAGAGCGAGAACGCTATAGTCTCGGGAATATGACTCAAAATGACCCTGTTTGCCAATTTATAAGAAAATTGGATGGGAAGCATATCCCCAACTCATAGAAGGTGTTTAAGCCGTTACTGGACGTAAAACCAGAGGAAGATGTGAGCCACAATCACAACTACCTGTACATATGCATGCTTGCCGTTATTTTTGAATGCCTACTTTTATTTTATTTTATTTATTTTTATCTTTCACGTTTTTCAAAAAAACAGTTGAGCTACCTATATAGATGTCATTATTGTAATACCTTTTTGGATTC
Source organism: Boswellia sacra (assembly GCA_013180625.2). NCBI lineage: Eukaryota > Viridiplantae > Streptophyta > Magnoliopsida > Sapindales > Burseraceae > Boswellia > Boswellia sacra. The sequence goes on along the minus strand of SNVD02009459.1, from coordinate 7,593 downwards.
TATAAATACATCTCATGTTCTTCATTTGTATATACTTAGTGAGTTGTATCAAAATGGAGGGAACCTCAGCTCGTCGATTCAAAAATATTTGTGTATTTTGTGGATCTCAGCCTGGTAAGAATATAGCTTTTATGGAAGCAGCTCATAATCTTGGTAAGGTTTTAGCTGAGAGAAAACTTCATTTAGTTTATGGGGGAGGTAATCGTGGGTTAATGGGGTGTGTGTCAACAACTGCATACTCAAGAGGAAGTCAAGTTTTAGGCATTATCCCTAAACCTTTAGTTAACATCACTGGGAAAACAGTTGGAGAGGAATTACAGGTATCATCCATGCATGAACGCATAGCTCGTATGATTGTAAATGCAGATGCCTTTATTGCTTTACCAGGAGGTTTTGGAACAATGGAAGAAATCTTTCAAGTTGTCTCTTGGGCCCAACTCAATATCACCAGAAACCCATAGGTTTGTTGAATGTCAATAATTTCTTTGATTGTTTATTGTGTTTTGTTAATCAAGCTGTGGAGCAGAGATTTATCTCACAATCAGCACAACGGATCCTTGTTTCTGCCTCAACTGCCGAGGAACTAATTGATAAATTGCAAGCTTTTGTTTCTGAACTTGACCCTGAAGTATCTCAAATTGACTGGTTTGTGGGAATGAGCAATAAGAGCAAATTGGATCTGTCACTTCGTTTGTAACTTTTCTTACTCCTGGCTTTGTTCACAACATTTTTCTTTTGATTCAGTGTCTTTCAGGTTTGTTTGTTTCTCTTGAATAAATGAAGCTTCAGGTGATATCTCCTATACTCTCTCTTTCTATATTTAAACATTGAGGACAATGTTTCGATCTTGTTGGGGGTAGATAGTAGACATATGTCATATTTTGCATTGTATTATAAAAAAAAAAAATCTATTGGTCTAAGAATGGCGGAGTAAAGAGTTCATTATCTCTTGAGACGCATTCTGGATCTATTAGATCAAGAATGGCAGAGTAGGGAGGATAGTTTTGACCTTTTGATAACGCATTCTAACTAGTTGATTTGTTTTTATTTTTAAGTTGTATTTCTTGCACAGCTATTTATTGCATGTGTTCTCGGTAATTCTTGTGTAAATGAGTTTGTTTTTCTATCTAGGTATGATTTCAAAATTGTTGATTTGAGTCATCTTTTCTATTTAGGTTATCAAAGATTGATTTCTGAAATTATTTTGAGTACAATGATAAGCCTTGTGGTAAGATGGATGATTCAACGTATATAGCCAAGAGAATTCCCATGTTTAAGTTTACATTTTTTTAATCTCACATATCTTTTGTGAGTGAGTGGAGAGGTTGAGAAAACAGCTTATAAACTTTTATTGATCCTTTGAATTGATTAATCTTTGTTTAGAGTGTCATTTCTCGGATTGAGGGATTATTTGATTGTTCAGCTAAAGGACGATTCAAAATGAAATTTCAATTCTTGTAAAAAAAAAAAAAGAACAAAAGAAAAAAAAAAGAAAAAAAAAGTTAAAAAAAAAGTAAGTTCGATTCAATAATGTCTCATTCAAGTTTAGAAGACATTAAAAGAAAAAAAAGAGAAGTCAGTTCAATTCAATAATGTCTTCATTCAAGCTTAGAAGACATAAGTTTTATGAAGCAGTCTTGCTCATCAAGCTCTATTTATTTTTGTTCATTTAAGATGAATGAAGTCCTAAAGCTGGTATGTTGTAAGAATGGTATTCTAAACAGTTGATTTTCCTATCTTTGGATCAATGTTAGTTTGTCTGTCTGTCCTTAAATGTGACCTTTTCTGGAGTGCTTATCTGTTTTCCAACTCCATGAGAAAGATCTTAGCCTTTTTAAACAGTTATTTACCCGTGAGGATATGGAGTTGAGGCTTTTACATGGAGTAATTTTCAAGGCTATATGTGTTGTGGTTCGTGGTAAGAAGGTTTTGGCTTGATTCACATGTACTCAGTTTTGGAAGTTATGATTGAAATAACCTTTATAGCAATCGTGATCTTGAATTGACATTTTGTTTGAAATGCTGAAGTAGTTCTTCATATTTCATTGACGCTTGAATTGCTAGGGACTAGCAATAAGCTGGCAGGGGATTGTGATAAACGCATGAAAGTGCACTGTTAAGCATAAATAATTAATGTTAATTGGTCAATATTATAAAACTTTTATGATATTTTAGCATAATTATTTTGCTTATGCCTTTTTTATATTTGTTTCATTTCTTTTGCATTTTCTTTAGTCTTTATCTTGAAATAAAGTGTTGTCCCTAAATTGTGACTAATGGAAATCATTTTGCAGGATTATAAAATGGACATAACTCTCAATCTATGGATCAAAATGAAGAGATTCTTAAACCTGGAGCAACATGACTCAATCTTACACAAAGTTTGAAGAACAATCAAAAGCCCAAATCCAACATTTGATGGGCCGAAATTGAGACACAAGAAAACCAAATTGTAGTTGTTGCTCAGCCCAACCCATGTCCGGTATTTGGGCCATATCTCAGCCAATACTTGTCCAAATTGCTTGAATCTAGTGGCCATGGAAAGCTAAGACATAATGCTACAACTTTCATGTTTACCAGAAAGCTCAATTCAATCAATTTGAAAGTGAAAAACGTGCTGCAAGTTGATAAAAAGTTTGGTAGACGAAAATGTGGAAGAATTGGTAGAAAGTTTGGTATAATAGTTCCATTTCATCACCTATATAAGGACAACTTGAGGAGTTGAATGGAGAAGGCTGAGAATTTCATTATATCATTGTGTATTACAATTCTCTCTTGTATTTCTCTTTACAAATGATGGGAATGAATTGTAAGTTAGGCTAGAACTCTTGGTAAGGCTAGAGATGAAATTATATGTGTAGTTTGTCTACTTCTCCACTTTGATTCTTCCTCAAGGGCTATAAAGTATGTATGTTTGTTATGTTTTTAACTCTTTCTCATCTTGTGATTTCTTTTTAAATCCAGAAATTATACTTCTCAATTTCATATAAATTCAGTCATGCTTTCTTTAGGTGATTCGTGTTGAATTATAATTGTTACTGGTGGTTTCGTTTTATGAGTTAATCTTTTACTGCAATATTGTCATGTGATATATTGTCGCTCTTGGATAACTTGTAAGAATGAATGTTGTTGATAAATATTGCTTGTAAAGAGTTTATGCATATCAAATACATGTGTTTATTAATTGTGCTATACTATACATATTTTCCGATTGATTGTTCGGGATGTGAAACTTTCAATTGAGTTATAATTGTTGAATCAAAGTGGGGATTAGATTTACAAAACATATAAATGATTCTCGATGCCTTACCTCTTAATTACCATCGATTGTTTTCAATTATTAAATATTGTAATATCTTTAGAACCAATCACTTTAAAGTTAAATTTTACATCTTTGTTATCTTTTTAATATTTTTGTTTTACCAACCTATTTTGTCGAAAGCCTCCTTGTGGATACGACACCTCAACTTATTGATGCGTTTGAAACTAGCAAGTATACTAGTCGCACAAGTAATAAAGTGATGAGTGAGATATCGTTCCCACGAGGATTGATTCTAATTAAATTTGTTATTTTTCAGCAACAATAAACTAAATATGGGGGGTTTTGTTGATGATTAATTAAACTGAATACGAAGGCAAATAAAGAATAACACAACACAATATTAAATGAATTGAAAATTCAATGAGAGACACGTGGTTAAGGGTTCTTTCTCTGCCACAAGATATAAATTTGTGAATTAACATAGAATTGTAATCCAATTACAGCATTGAAGTTATCAACCGTAGATAATAACAAGCTCTGTTATCCCAATCTTTCCTTACTTTGTTGTTAAATAAAACAAACTCTTTATTTAATCTCTATCCATTAAACAACCTAGAACAAGCTCTCTGAGTTTAGTTCAATGGAAGCATTACAATAAGAAAGATAGGTTGATCTAAGCAATAATCACCCAAGTTCGGATTATTTAACCTAGGTTGTATTTTCCAATGGCAATCTCTGATCACAATTTTGCTACTAATGATTGGAAATTCATGACAATTACGGATCAAGATTTCTAATCTAGCAATAGACACCAACAGATTATATTCAGTTGGCCATTCCAAATACAATCAGTAAGCAATCATAAGCATTAGATATGGGAAAATACAAGCAACTTCAATTAGAGAATTGGATAACAATTTCTTACACAATCAACTCACAAAATCCATATCAAGGGCTTTGACATCACCCTCAACCAATTCAAATTTAGTTACACATATTCAATCAGAATAACAAATACAATACAGAGAAATTCCAGAATTGAAAAGGAAAGAAAGAACTTAGCAAATTCTTTGAAAATCTTCATTGTAGATGAATCTTCTTGGAATTGTAGTTCCTCCTCTTTCAAAATCCTCTTTCTCCTTCAAGAACTCCAAGGGATGAGAGAAATCCAGAAATGCAGCCTCCTCCCACCTTTTTCCCCCTTCAAGTTATGAAAATAAAACCCTAAAATGTGTTTAAATACTCTGCTACAGTGACTTACAACAGTGCCCCGTATTATACATGCTACAGTGACTTGTGGAATTATATTTCTATACATCTCACACTGTTTTGATTACAACTTTTTGTACACTGAATGGATTTATAAACCGTAAATTTCTCCAGAAAATAGACTTCGAGAGCTTTCCAACGGTATATAACCTGTCGTCGGGTTCATTGTATATCAATACAATTAAATCCGAGAAGATCACTGACTAGCAGAGGTGAAAATGAAGGGTTTTACTCCATTTTTGTGCAAGTGCTCCAAAACTCCTACAAACATCAAAACACACAAAAACATAAAAATACCACGGAATATAGCAAAGAAACATGGACGAATTGATATAAAAGTAATACATAAATAGACACCTATCAAATTCCCCCACACTTAGACGTTGCTAGTCCTCGAGCAAATAAAATGATACGAAACAAAACTAAACCGAAACACAATCAAAGAAAACTTAAAATACACAAATGCTTCAACTTGCAAATAGGCCTCAAAGATTGTACTTAATTATAACCCAAGGAAAACTTCAAATAATGCACTTGATCAAGAATTTCATCTCAAGGATTAGTTTCGCTTCACTTCAATTCCTCATGTGTGTGTGTGTAGAGCCATTCTCACCTAATCACTTGTAACCCGGATGAGTTTATGCATAAAAATGAATCATATTTAATATTGAAGATATGTGTATAAATAAACTCCATAGGCCTGCTTTTCAAGTCACTCTCCACTAATGTAGACATGTACAACACCAAGGATCAAGTAGGACTTTATTAAGCTTGTGACGTTTGGCTTGGGTGAAGGTATGATCAAGGATAATAATTTGGCTCAAATCACCCACAAACACATAAATCATTCAAGATTATGTAGAGCTCACCCCTATAACACAACTTTATTTTAATTCACCAGTTTACTCCCCCAAACTTATTTAGAACACTCAATCTTCTTTTGTTTTTTTCTCTCTCTTCTTCTTCTTTTTTTGTTTTTGTAGAAAGCAAAAGAAACTACACCCCCACACTTTGTTGTTTCATTCTTTTTAAGAACGCCCAAGGGTATAGAACTCTTTTTTTTCTTTTTTTTCTTCTTTTTTTTTTTTAAATGCAATTCCACTCCCCCACACTCTTGAACCAATACATGTCCTCAATGTTTAAGTACGTGGAAGAAAGTACGATTTTTTCTCTTTTTTTTTTACAAACATAATAAATACTCACTTGCATTGTCTCATGGAAAATCCAACCCTCCTCTAACTTCCCAAAACCAGAATATAGCTCCAAATGTAATTGCGAATGATTTACATGCTCATAGGTAAGGGATAAACTGTTTGGAACAAATTCAATTGAGATTAGGAAATCTTTTAGTGAGTTTAACAAAGAAAAAGGTTTACAGAGGCTCAAAAGGGTAACTAGGGATCAATTTTAGTCAAGGTTGGCTCTTAAGGCTCAAACGATCCAAAGATGGCCTAAATCATTTCCCTAATGTTGCACAGTCTAGGATTTCGCCTCGAGTGTATCCACAAAATCAAGTTCTAAGACTTCATTAAAATCTGAAGAAACACTTTAATTAGCATTAAACTTTCTAAGTAAACAAATACTCAGTGATAATGGCTCGGTGCTTCAATTTTGTGCAAGGACTCAATAGGTAATAGCAAAAGCTAGTAATATTAAAGGCACACAGATCTATGCATCATTTATCATTTTCCAAGAGTCTTCTCAATTCATATCATGCCTTATCATTGACCATTAAAATGCGAAGAGAAGAGGTATCGTGGCGTTGTACACCTGAGGGCAAGATTTGTATATTTCAACACTCCTTAGGACCACAGTAGCCCGCAGGAACTTAAGGTTTCCAGCCTATATACCTGTTATTATGAAAGAACATAAACAAGATACATATGATAACTCAAAACAACCATGAAAGAAACAAACTACGATTAGTTTATGAGTATGAATGATTTCAATGGGTTAAAGAAAACCCAATATTCTGCCATTCTCAGGTTGTTCCACAATTGTTTTTTTGAATCGAAACTGATAAGATAAAAACACATAACAACTCTAAATTACGCAAAACTAAACTCACTCATAAAATAACAAAGTTCAACAAGTCAGCAAACAGAAACAAGTTAGTTAGAATGGGTCTAAAAAGTTTAGAAGTTAGCCTCCTTATTCAGCCATTATGGATTGAAGAGATTCAGAATGCGTTTCAAGAGAACTTAAACTTTTTAAGCCACCACTCTAAAAGCAAAGATTAGAAAATATTACCTGCGGTGAAAGAAACAACCTGAAAAAAACTCAAAAGAAATGACATAAAAAAAACTCAAATGAACACAATAAAGAGAAAGTAAACGAAAATGAAGCAAACCAGCAGATAGAGATTACAGATGGAGTGTTAAATCCAGTTTACGCCTCTTATTGCCTTCTCCAAACCAATCAATCCGAGCTGTTGTTGGATCAGGCAAATAGACGAATTCTTGTAGTTTGTCAATTAACTCCCCTGCCGTTGAAGCTGTAACAAGGATTTGCCTCGCTGATGGTGAGATAAAATTTTTTTCTACAGCTTGATCAAGAAAAGACAACAAATCATCAAAAAAGTTATTGACATTTAACAAACCAATGGGTTTTTTATGGATGTTTAGCTGTGCCCAAGAGGTGATTTGAAATATCTCCTCTAATGTACCATAACCACCAGGTAAAGCTATAAATGCATCGGACTTGACAACCATATGTGCAATACGCTCATGCATGCTAGAGACCTGTAACTCTTCCCCGATTGTATTGCCTACGATATCTCGAACAGCTAATGGTTTAGGGATAATGCCGAGAACTTTGCTCCCTCCTAGGGATGCAGCTGTTGACACACACCCCATTAACCCAAGACTACCCCCTCCATAAATCAAATTAATACCCCTCTCAGCTAATGTCCTACCAAGATCAAGAGCTGCTGTTGTAAACTCTCCATCTTTACCAAATTGCGATCCACAAAATACGCATATATTTTGGAATCGCCGAATTGGTGTTCTCTCCATTTCTAAAAGTGCTCTAAACTTGTGCAAGACAATGATGTACGTTAGGTA
>SNVD02009457.1:0-37811 GCA_013180625.2 Boswellia sacra | reverse complement strand
ACTTATCAACTTCCTTTCATTCTCTCGTAAGCACGACCCTTAATGCTCTTTTCTAAAATTTTCATATGCCATGAGTGAAAGGTACTATATAAGGAAAATTCTTTAGGGTTAGGATAAATTTTATGGTTTGACAAAGAAAAGGCTTAATTAGGCTCAATGGGGTACACTACAGACAATAAATCATGATTAGGTGGGCTTGACTCAATCGATCCAAGGAAGGCCTAAATCACTTCCCTCATGTTATGAAGCCTAGGATTTCACCTCTAGTGATGATCAAATGGGTTATAGAGTCCTATAAGATCTCAACATCAAGCTTTATTCATATAAAGTTTCTTTACGTGGCATTAAGTTCCATATTCATGGCTATTATGCTTAAATGATCCAAGAATCAAGAATGAAATTCATCTAGCGAAAAAAGAGTTAAGCGTGCAAATAACACAATCTTATGTATTAAAAAAAATCTATTTTCAATAAGCATCACGACTTTATCAATAATCATCAAAAGAACACACAACTCACAAACATAACATTCTTAAAACATCATTATTCTTTCTCTGGGTCAGGAATTCTTCCATTATCAATCAGGTCTTCCATCTCATGTTGAGGGTGATGGCATCTGTTGGTGACATAGCCAGTTTGTTGGTGGAAATCACAATATTCATGATGCTTATGATTAGCTGGTCGTGGGTTTTGTGGACGATTCAATGTCCACGAGAAAAACATAAATTGGGCATAAAGCTCCTTAAATACTTCAGATAAGGGTTGTCCTAATTAACTGAACTTTCTTGGTTGATGCTCTTGATGCATTCGAAACTAGCAAGTATACTAGTCGCACAAGTAATAAAGTGATGAGTAAGATATCGTTCTCACGAGGATTGATTCTAATTGAATTTGTTATTTTACAGCAACAACAGATAAATTGGGGGGGGGGGTTGTTGATGGATTAACTAAATGAAATATTAATGTAAATGCACAAGAAAACAACACAAAGTAAAATAGAGTGAAAAATCAATGATAGTAACCTGGTTAAGGGATCATTCTCTGCCACAAGATATGGATTTGTGAATTAACCATAGAATTGTCATTCAATTACACCATTGAAATTATCAACCGTAGATAACAACAAGCTCTGTTACCCCAATCTTTCCTTACTTTGTTGTTAAATAAAACATGCTCTTTATTTAATCTCTATCCATTAAACAACCTAGAATAAGCTCTCTAAATTTAATTCAATGGATTCATTATGAAAAGAAAGACAGGTTGATCTCAGCAATAAACACACAAGCTCGGATTATTTAACTTAGGTTATATTCTCAAATTGCAATCTCTGATCACAATTTTGCTACTAATGATTAGAAATTCAAGACAATTACGGATCAAGATTTCTAGTCTAACAATAGATAACAACCAGATTATATTCAGTTGGCTACCCAAATACAATCAGCAAGCAATCATAAACATTAAATATAGGAGAATACAAGCAACTTCAATTAGAGAATTGGATAACAATTTCTTGCATAATCAACTTACAAAAACCATATGAAGGGCTTGGAAATCATCCTCAACCAATTCAGATTCAGTTACACATATTCAGACACAATACAAATACAATACAATACATAGCAATTCCATAAAATGAAAGGGAAATGAAAAACTTAGCAAATCTGATGAAATCTGTTAGGATTTGTAGTTCTTCCTCTTTGCAAGCCTTCAATCTCCTTTAAGAACTCTAAGAGATGAGAGAAATCCAAAGATACAGCCTCCTCCACGTTCTCCCCTCTCTAAGTTATGAAAATAAAACCCTAAAATATGTTTATATGCTCTGCTACAGTAACTTGCTACAGTGCCCCGTATTTAATAACATGCTACAGTGATATGTGGAATTACAAATATACACTTCTCATACCATTTTTATCATAACTTTTGGTAAACTACATAAATTCGTGAACCGTAAATTTCTCCAGAAAATAGACTTCGAGAGCTTTTCAATGGTATATAGCATGTTATCCGGTTAATGTATATCGATACAATCAACTCCGAGAAATTGGCTGATTAGAAGAGGTGAAAATGAAGGGTTTTACTCTCTTTTTGTGCAAGTTGCTCCAAAACTCCTACAAACATCAAAAACACACAAAAACATAAAAAATACCAAGGAATATAGCAAAGAAACATGGACGAATTGATATGAAAATGATATATAAATAGACACTTATCAAATTCCCCCACACTTAGACTTTGTTAGTCCTCGAGCAACTACGACAATATTAAACAAAAAACTAAAATCTAAACAGAATCAAAGAAAAAATTAAAACACACATGTTTAACTTGCAAAATAGGCCTCAACGATTGTACTTAATTATAACCAAGGAAAAACTTCAAAAATAATGCATTGATCAAGAATCTCATACAAAGATTAGTTTCGCTTATACTTCAATCTTCCAGGTGTAGTGCGTTTTTTTTTTTTATTCTTTAGGAGGCGCCCGGCTAGCGCCCTCGGGGCGGGGGGGGGGGGGGGGGTTAGCCGGGGCCGGGGGGAACGGCGGCCGGCCGTTTTTAGCGCTTGGGGGCCCGTTTAGGGGCGGCGGGGGTCGCAGCCATTCTGACCTAATCACTTGTAACCCTGATGAGTTTATGCATAAAAATGAATCATATTTAATAGTGAAGATGTGCGTATAAATGAACTCCATAGGCTTACTTTTCAAGTCACTCTCCACTAATGTAGACAAGCACAACACTAAGGATGAAGTAGGGCTTTATTAAGCTTGTAATGTTTGGTTTGGGTTAAGGTATGATAAAGGATAATAATTTGGCTCAAATCACCCACAAACACATAATCATTCAAGACTATGTAGAGCTCAACCCTATAACACAACTTTATTTCAATTCACCAGGTTACTCCCCCAAACTTATTTAGAACACTCAAATCTTTTTTTTTTTTTTTGTAGAAAACAAAAGAAAACTACACTCCCACACTTTGTTGTTTCATTCTTTTTAAGAACACTTAAGGGTATAGATCTCATATTCTTCTTCTATTGTTCTCTTTTTTTTTTCTTTTTTTCTTTTTTTATTACACTTCCCCTCCCCCACACTTAAACAACACATTGTCCTCAATGTGTAAGTACGTGGACGATAAGTACAGATTAGGTTTTTTTTTTCTTTTTTTTTTCAAACACAATAGAACTCACTTGCATTGCTCATGACACATCCCAACCTCCTCTAACTTCCCAAAACCATAACATAGCTCAAAATTTAATTGTGAATGATCTACATGCTCATAGGTAAGGGATAAACTGTTTGGAACAAATTCATTTGAGGTTAGGCAATCTTTTAGTGAGTTAACAAAGAAAAAGGCTTACAGAGGCTCAAAGGGGTAACTAGGGAATAATTTCAGTCAAGGTTGGCTATTAAGGCTCAAACGGTCCAAAGATGGCCTAAATCATTTCCCCAATGTTGCACAGTCTAGGATTTCGCCTCGAGTGACCATCAAACAAGTTCTAGAATTCATTGAAATCTGAAGAAAAATTTAAATTACATAAACTTTCTCTAAGTGAACAAATAACTCAGTGATAATAGCTCAGTGCTCAATGTTGCACAAGGAATCAAAAGCAAAGCGAAACCAATAAACATTTCAAGCACACGGATCCATGCATCATTTATCATTTTCCAAGAGTTATTCTTAATTCAATCATTATCTTATCATGGACCCACAAAATGCAAGAAAAGAGGTACGTGGCGTTGTTACACCTGAGTCAAGATTGTATATTTCAACAATCCTTAGGACCAGTAGCCCGCAGACTTAAGGTTTCCAGCCTATATACCTCTATTATGAAAGAACAAAACAAGAAACAAGACACTTCAAACAACATGAAATAAACAAACTACAAAGTTATTAAGGAAGAATGCGTTTCAAGGGTTAAAGAAACCCCATATTCTGCCATTCTCAGGTTTTTCCACAATTTTTTTCGAATCAAAACTGATAAAGACAAAAACACATAACAACTCTAAATTACACGAAACTAAACTTACTCATAAAATAACAAAGTTCAACAAGTCAGCAAACAAAAACAAGTTAGTTAGAATGGGTCTAAAAAGTTAGAAGTTAGCCTCCTTATTCAGCCATTATGGATTGAAGAGATCCAGAATGCGTTTCAAGAGAACTTGAACTTTTTAAGCCACCACTCTAAAAACAGAGATTAGAAAATATTACCTGGGACGAAAGAAATAACCTGAAAAAGCTCAAAAGAAACGACATGAAAAATCTCAAATAAACACACTAAAAAGAAAGCAAACAAAAAACGAAGCAAACCAGCAAATAGAGATTACAGATGGAGTGTTAAATCCAGTTTACGCCTCTTATTGCCTTCTCCAAACCAATCAATCCGAGCTGTTGTTGGATCAGGCGAATAGACGAATCTTGTAGTTTGTCAATTAACTCCCCTGCCGTTGAAGCTGTAACCAGGATTTGCCTCGCTGACGGTGAGATGAAATTTTTTTCTACAGCTTGATCAAGAAAGGACAACAAACTATCAAAAAAATTGTTGACATTTAACAAACCAATAGGTTTCCGATGGATGTTTAGCTGTGCCCAAGAGGTGATTTGAAATATCTCCTCTAACGTACCATAACCACCAGGCAAAGCTATAAATGCATCAGACTTAACAACCGTATGTGCAATACGCTCATGCATGCTGGAGACCTGTAACTCTTCCCCGATTGTGTTGCCTACGATATCTCGTACAGCTAATGGTTTAGGGATAATGCCGAGAACTTTACTTCCTCCTAAGGATGCAGCTGTCGACACACACCCTTTTAACCCAAGACTACCCCCTCCATAAATCAAATGAATACCCCTCGCAGCTAATGTCCTACCAAGATCAAGAGATGCTGTTGTAAAATCTCCATCTTTACCAAATTGCGATCCACAAAATACGCATATATTTTGGAATCGCCGAATTGGTGTTTTCTCCATTTCTAAAGGTGCTCTAAACTTGTGCAAGACAATGATGTACGTTAGGTATTATGCGATTCAAGTGCAAGACAGGTTATAAAATGACATTTGAGAATATGCAAAATGGATATATACAAACGTAAAACTCTCAAATTTGACACATGGGGACATAATTTCGGTGGGGGTTGCTCGATGCAGATTTATCGCCCCAAAATTTGAAAAAATGAGATATGCTTTCGGCGAGGTTTGACAAAACCTACACACTTGTCTCCCACGTGAAGCATGGAAAATGGAGATACACTTTCGGCGGGGTTGACAAAACCCCCACACTTGTCTCCCACGTGAAGCATAAAAAATAGAGATACACTTTCGGTGGAGGTTGACAAAACCTCCACACATGTCTCCCACGTGTACTTATGCCATAGGGTAGTCATATGGTTTGTCAAAAGAAAACTTGAAATTAAAACAAACAAAATCAACAAACAATAACAACACAAAAACAACATTGATAATCAGATCAAACGAAACAAGAAAAAAAATTCTACAACAACAACACACATTCAAATATACAAGGAGTTGTGATTGTGGCTCACATCTTCCTCTGGTTTTACGTCCAGTAACGGCTGAAACGCCTTCTATGAGTCGGGGATTTGCGTCCCATCCAGTTTTATTATAAACTGGCAAACAGGGTCGTTTTTAGTCAGATTCCCTAGACTATAACACTTCAATTCATCACGAAATTGTGTCCATAGATTAAGCAATTCACGCTGAACAAGTCCACAAGAATGTGACTCGAGAGTTAACAAAACATTATCCAGCGACTCATTACTCAAACCATTCTAAATAAATGAAAGTTTATCTTCTCTATTCCTGGACGCAAAACCTAATGAACGACAAGTCTGGTTACAATTCCATCTAGCACATGTATAAAATACTTGTAACCTTTTCGCTCTTCGCCTCTTGGCGTAGTAGCTCTTTCCTAGACCAGGCATATATTTTGCGAGATTAATGTCAGGTTCACCGGACAATCTCACCTTGGCTTCAATAAGCCATCGGATATCGGCAGGCACATTTAGGAGCATCAATGCCCAAAGTCTAGTCATCTGTACTTTATAAATTTTAAACACAGCATTTTGAGGAAGTGAAGGGAAATATTTACGAAGGTTCGACAGAAAGATATCGACATCCATTGGAGAGAAGAAAATGAGAGATATTACCAATAATGAGATTGAGTTTGTTCTTCTCCCAGGTATGCATGATTCAAACCTTTGAGCAATGACTTCAACTCCCATTTGGATGTTTCCTCAAGCTATTGCACAAATGAATTCGAAGTACGGAATAATCAAATTAAACAAAAGGAAGGAAAAGAAAAGAGCAGAAACAAAACTAAAGACATATAAAAGAGATAACAACACAATAACAAACAAAAGTCAGAAACAAGTGAAAACAAATAAAAACAAATAAGACAGATGTCAAAGAGAGATAAAATCTGATCAATTTGATGGCCTACAAATGGAATCTCCTCGAGACATGAAAATCGATCATTATTACCTTATTTTATTTTTCTTTTCTTTTCTTTTATTTATTTTTCAAAAACATTGGGTTGCCTCCCAATAAGTGCTTGGTTTAACGTCCTCAACCCGACGTTGGTTCCATCATGGGAGGGTCCAATCTCCGCTGTGCTTCTCTAGTGGGCTTGGATCTTTTTTCCAACAAGAATTGTTGCATGCATATGGCTGGGCCTTGGATGTTAGCAATCGTCCACTCAATAGTTATTTTGTGATTTCTAAGTACTTGGACGAGTTTCTCTTCTTGTAGTGGTGCAAGGCCCATTTCTATTATAACTGGCAAAGAATCATTCTCACCCAAAAACACATGCCTCAAATAATCTGGAAGTAGCTTAAGCTCCAAGGTTTTGGCTTTCATCACAGAAGGAAGAAATTTCTCATTAGATAAAGGTAATTCAATGTACGAAACATCATACCTGTTTGTGATTATAGCTATAGTCTCATCTAAGCATGCCATAGCTTCCTCCATTTCTTTGGACACTTGTATCAAACTTCTTGGTTCTTTGGAATTTTCTGTCCCTATGTGCTCACTAATAGCCATTTCCAATCCATCCTTGCGAGTTAACTCAAAACATTGTTATGGCAAAGAATCAATAATGTCAACTGCAAAAACAGAATGCAAGTCACTAGGGTACCTCATTGCCTCGAAATTATTGAAACGAATCACTTTGCCATCAAACTCCATGGTGAAAGTGCCATCATGAACATCAATCTTGGTTCTAGCATTTTTCAAGGATGGTCTCCCTAAAAGAATCGAAGTTGGACTAGGAGATGTCCCATCTTCTATTTTAAGGACATAGAAGTCTACTGGGAAAACCAATTGATTCACCTGCACAAGCACATCTTCCACATCTCTTTTGGGATATACATTAAAATGATCAGCAAGTTGAATGGTAATACCAGTTTTCGCAAAAGGTCTAAGATTTAAAGAAGCATAAATTGAATATGGCATGACATTAATAGATGCTCCTAAATCTAACATAGCTCTTTCTAACTTGGTATTACCAATAGTGCATGGAATGGTGAACGTACCTGGATCTTTGCATTTCGGAGGAATTTTTCTTCGCAATACAGCTGAAACATTTTCCCCCACACTTACTTTCTCATTCCCTTTTAAATTTCTCTTGTTGGTGCATAACTCCTTAAGACATTTTGTATAACGAGGTACTTGCTCGATAGAATCCAGAAGTGGTATATTTACCTCGATTTTGTGAGAAGTTTCCAGGATTTCTTGTTCTTGTTCCTCCTTCGATTTTGCAAATCTACTAGGAAAAAGTGGAGGAGAAACATATGAAGGAATGGGAGTTATAGGATTTACCTGAGAAGTCAGTGTTTTGTTCATGGTGGAAGTGGTGTCATCTCCTTCATCAGTTTGTGATTTCTTTGGTAAGACATCTAATTGCTCTCCACTTTGCAAAGTTATCACACTAGCAGTCTCGCTTGGATTGATCACCGTTTGAGAAGATAATTTTTCTGAGTCTTGGCCCTCGAATTTGCTCATGCTAGTAGCCAATTGTCCCATTTGATTTGCCAAGTTTTGGATACTTGCCCCAGTTTCCTGCTGGAATTGCATTGTGTTAGTGGCAAGGGCATTAACAATATCCTGGAGAGACATACCTGAGTTTTGTGAAGCTGGTTGTGGTGCTAGATGTGGCATTGGTGGTGGTTGCATTTGAAATAGTTGCTGCACTCTAGGTTGATTGAAACCTTGCAGCCAATTTGGTATGCCATTTGGGGTGATCGGTTGATGATTCCCGTAACTAAAATTGGGGTGATCTATCCATCCGGCGTTGTAAGTATTAGAGAAGGGATCATACCATTGCCTTGATTGTCCTGAAAATCCATCCATGGCATTGGCTTGTTCCATATCTTCTTCTTGTAAAGTTGGATACATGTCCATTGGATGCTCCATGGTAGAATATACCCCACATGCATAAGATTTCTGCATATGTCCTACAGCCATGTTTTCCACAAGAGAGGTTAGCTCAAAAAGTTGTTGTTCAATGTTCAGAGTGCTTACCTCATTTACTCTCCAATGTAGTTGTGGCTCAAATCGGCTGCTGAATTGTTGGAAGTTTATTGCCATGTCGCCTAAATTTTCTCGTGTTTATTTAACGAGGTGGCAACTTTGATATATCTTTGAGTCTTATCTCTGTGATTTGGCTCGTTCGACTCCCTAAGTCTTCAAAAGAAGCTTGAAAAAACAATGCTAAGATTGATTGCACTTGGAGTGGGATGGAAGCCTCGCTCATAATGGTTTTCTACCATTACAAAAATTGTGACACTTTTAACATTGTCGTTGTTTACAATTATCAAGTAGGATGAATAAGGAAAAAAATAATTTGGTTTTTGGACCATTTTATCTTTTTTAGGGTTTATAACTGTCAAACAACATATTAGATAAAATAAAGAATTTAAATTAAGGCCTAATATTTCTGCACCCTTCCCTTACAAGTCTATTTTTAAGGGTGAGTTCTATCCAATGTGTGCATAACATTTTTCATTCTATGTTGGACAAATCTTATGTTTAATGGAATTAATTAATCTAATAAAAATAGTATATGGTTGATAAAGTAGGCTTTAAAAGAACTTAAGTTCTAACTGAATTAACCAAAATGCATAGTGAACAAATTCAAGTTATAGTCCTGTGTTTGTACATGTTAATTTGTAGCTTTATGATTAACCAATAACTAAAATCAAAATTCCTTCATAAATTTCGACATGGAGCCAATAATACTAGATAATTTTGAAGCAACCAATAAATCTAGATGCTCATAAAAGAATTTTTGGCATGTACAAAAAAAATTGATAATCATGTAATATGGTATCAAGTCTAACTTGACCAAGAGGGTTTTGTTGTCAAATCATGTTTTTTTCTCTTGATCCTTGGACACTGAGCAAAGTATCCAAGTCACAAAAGTTCCAACGCCTAAATCATCCACTAATTCTAGTACAATAAATGATGGAAATTGTATTGCAAGCAAATGGATCCAATAAGATCCTTCAACAAATCATTAAAATGGAAGCTAAAAACTCTGGTCAAGCATGCACAAATTTGCAAAATGAGAATCTCTTAAGGATGAAATACCTTTCTAATCTACTATTCTATGACAGGGTTTCACTATCGAGAACTTAATATCATCATATACTCTTACAACAAATGATCAAACCATGTTAAAATGAAAGAGAATTAGTTGTTGTAAATCAAATTTTGGAGAAACATTAGTGCTACTGTTGAGCACAAGATAGATGATTATGTAGATATTTTAATTTATAATTTCCATATTACATGGTTGTTGTTCACAACATCTATCTATATATTGCAAAGATAATTCTAGATATTTTAGAGCACATAAGCAACTTGAATTTTGGACTAATAAGTCTTTAGAATTTCTAAAAGACTTTGTATTAATTTAAGTAAACAAAAATCAAACACAATTCGCAAATATTTTCTAGAAAGTGTTTTAATTTCCAACAAAGTGGCAATAATCCAAATAAGTCTGACCCATATTGGATGAGAAAGTATGATCTCCCTTTAGAGAATTGAATCAAATTGCCGAAGGAAAGCCTTTGTATGGGTTGTTGAATGTAGACATGTTGCCAAGACGTGAAAGTACAACCTATCATGTGGTCAAATTGTTATTATGCTCGCGTGAGAATTCAAAATATAAGCTGAAAAACATTATTTCTTCAAATAAAAGCAGGGTCGAATGAGATCTAATGTTAGTCATAGTACTACTTCCTCCTAAACGATTCAATAAATAAGCTACCATTGTTTCATTACTAGCTTGCACATAAAAAGACGAGGTCTATCATAACAAAACAATAGATTTTGTATTTCCTATAATAGAAACCTTATTTTCTGTTTAGTAATAAGATGTTCAAACTATGGATTAGTTGGTTTTATGCAAACCAAGAGGTAATTAATGTTGATGTCATTAAACATAGCAGCAATATGCTCCAAGCTAATTATATTATTATATACACTAATGCTAGAAAGTTTGAAACTTACCTGGTAGTTTCTAATGGTACAGGACTTAAAACCGGCAGCACAATAATCAAAATTACACTACCATGTCTGGATGAACTTTTTATTGAATCCCAGGGCAAGAATTTTGCTGAAAAAATAAATAGAATATATCAAGATGAATAATTTTGAAATTTTCTAGCATCATAATTACATATTCATAAAAGAACTCATTGAGAAAATAACCTAAGGCTAAATGTAATTCAACTTTTTTGTTAGTTTTTATACCTTTGATTCCCTATGAAATTTTTTCTCTAGGATCTTAGTGTTTGGTAGTAATGGATTCCTATATTTTCAACATGTTCCACATTGCCATAAAAAAAAGTGAACTCAGTGAAGAAAAAAGTAGAAAGAAGAAGCATAAGACTAACCAAATTGTGTTATAATTGCTAAGAGTAGTTTATACCGAAGTCTGGATGAAGCGGTCATGCCTGATGTTATCATACTTAATTAACGCAAGCATAAGCCTAGAAAAATATAATCCTTTATGAAGTTTGAACTCATCCTGTGCTCATTATAACGCTCATCCGATATTGATGTGAATTGGGAAAGATCAACCACTCATAATCATTAGCAACTATTTGATGTAGGACATATAAAGAATAAATTAGGGATTTCAATTATATTTTAAGGATTTTAATAAATTAGGGATTTTGACTACCTAAATTGGGAGTAATCATAATTTGAGTTATTTTCCTAATTAATAGTTTACTATTTTGTTTAGAATTTAATTTTGGTATTTTCTAGTTAAACTAGGATTAGTATTCTATTTTCTAATAGAATTATATTTCCTAGTAGAACTATACTTTAAGGTCCTATAAATAGGAGCATTTAGTTATGTTAATTTTCAGATTTGGTTGTTATAGGTTTTTTGATTTTTTAGTAAAAAGATTGTCTTCTCCCTCAATTTCACTCTATTTCTCCCTAAATGTCTTCTATTATTTCTTCCTTTTCCTCTGTCTACATCTCCCTCCCTTTCTTTTAATTTGAGGAACCCTGTTCCTCATCAATTGGTATCAGAGTGCTATCCACCAGAGTTACTATTCATCATAGGTACTGTTCACATGAGTTACTGTTCAAAGCAAATATTATTCACCAAGTTACTGTTCACCACGACCACCATCATACTCTTCTTGTCGATATCTACAATGTGTCATTCAGTGCAAACTTCAATACTATCAATGATACAAGCCTCAGAAAATAGGATAAACATTAGGATTGATGCTTTAGAAAGTAGAATAGACACCATGGACAATATGATAGTAGAAATATTAGCAACTTTAAAAGTCTTGCAAGCTTCTTTTCTAAAATACAAAACCCTAATTTGGAGTCATCTACCAGACATAGGAATCAAGGGATTTTTGATACAACTCCTAAGAACTATGAGGATGAATGTGATGATTCTAGCAGAGATGATGAAGCAAGCGAGATTGATCTTGAAGATAGGCATGAATCTAGAGGTGATATTGAGATCGAGGGCAAGATGAATTCTAATGATGATGTGGAGCCTACATGTGAAGAATCTCATGAAATCATTCAACAAGTTGATTTCATAGGTTGTGATTCATATTTGGGTTCTTCTACTCCTATCATTAGGTCAACAGTAAAGTCTTCCATAGTGATTATTGTTTCTCTACCAAAATCGAAGACCGCTGAAGCATCAGTAATTTGTCGATCATGTGTGCTGCCAATATTGGATCATTATGAAGTGAAGATATGGATTGAAGACTTTCCAATGATCGTGCAAGACCAAACGTGGCATTTTTTTGTGTATTAGCAACTTTCCCCTTGACAACTCGCCAAGAGTCGAGTTCTTTCAAGCGGAGGAGAATTGGTGTAGGACATATTAGGAATAAATTAGGGATTTCAATTATATTTTAGGGATTTTAATAAATTAGGGATTTTGACTATTATTAGGGATTTTGACTTCCTAAATTGGGAGTAATCCTAATTTGAGTTATTTTCATAATTAATAGTTTACTATTTTTTTTAGAATTTAATTTTGATATTTTCTAGTTAAACTAGGATTAGTATTCTATTTCCTAATGGAATCATATTTCCTAGTAGAACTATACTTTAAGGTCCTATAAATAGGGGCCTTTAGTTATGTTAATTTTCAGATTTGGTTGTTATTGGTTTTTTTTATCCTTTAGTAAAAAGATTGTCTTTTCCCTTAATTTCACTCTTTTTCTCCCTAAATTTCTTCTATTGTTTCTCCCTTTTCCTCTATCTATATCTCCCTCCCTTTCTTTCAATTTGAGGAACCCCATTCCTCATCACCATTCAAATGCTGAATTTGTAACCATAAGGTTTCAATCAAACTGAAGTAAAGGCAATATTTTCTTTTTCCTCTTCCTTTGACCATTACCTATAAAACAAGAAGCCCATCTTCTGCCAATATTGAATCACAACAACCAAAAAACTCCTTCATGAATTCATGCCCAGTATGTTCTATCATCTCACTTAAAATAGCCATTCATAATCATGTTATTATTCTAAAAGTTGAGGTGCTTCATATATAGTACTTAGATGGAGAAGAACTTAGCAAGATATAATTCTATCATATTTTTTGCTTTTAGGCAATTGGCGATAGTCGTAGAGATATAATCTGATGCGATCCTGATAGTAGAGAAGGTCAAGATATGAATAATGTCAACTGGCTTGGGGAATATTATTCTCAGATTAGCTTTTAAGTTTAACTGGATAGTTGTTACTCTAATGCTGAGTAAGAAAAACCAACAATGGAGGTCTATAAACATACATAAGACATCTTTGCCTTTGTCATATTTAATGAATTTATTGGTTTTGGTACTAGAATGTTGTCCTTCTAAATAGTTTACCAGAAGGCCAACTTCTCCGACTTTCATCTGTGCGTATCTCAACTGCTCCCTAGATAGAGTAATGCCAGTGCATTTGCATCCCGTTTGTTTGACAACTTCAATGGCTAAGGCTCCCCACCCACAACCCATGTCAAGAACTTCATGTTCCTCAGTAACTCTTGGTTGGGTAGATTTTAAGTATAAAGTATAAAGTGCTAGTTACATGAATTTTTTGTTAAAAAATTGAATGGACTTGAAAAGACTCACTTTCTTAATTCGAAGAGAAACTTTTCTCATTTGTGCATCTTTAAGGTCTTCATCTTCATTCTAGAAAACAAATTGATACATGCATTAGAGCATGGTCATTTTGCCTTAAATAAAAATATATAACAAATTAAAGCCATTGTTATAACCAAAGCAAATTATATCACTTCTTTATTACAAATAAGATCGGCAAGGAATGAGAGTCGAACCTTAAATACTGCACAAGAGTATGTCATTGATCCATCCAAGAACAGAGAAAAAAGACCATTGCTCTGGAAAAACAAAGCAAAAAAGTATTAAGTTTCCATTTGGTATAACTAATTACTTACATTACAAATCCTCCGTATATATCGACACCAATATTATGTTATTAGAACTTTGTTACTGAATAATTGATAGGATTGTTTCATTAGAAATAATCTAATACTAGATTTTGCTTCCATAATGATGATTGCAAAATCAATACGGAAAAACTATGAAGGTGGCCTAACTACCTAATGCTTTTACACAAACTTGAAACTATTCTTATTTCAAAGCATTAACACTCGTCTACCAGTGTTTTTTGACAACCATGCTTTTGCAGAAGCATATGAACATATGTTCACTTGCATTAGTAGCTTCCTCACTGTTTTCTCTTCCTAGGATTACCCAAAAGACATCAATTAAGAATTTACCAGGTCATAATGATGAGAGATATTTCTACGAGCTTGTGTAAGAGTATTTTTCCTTTAAACATGTTGAAAGAAGTATTTTGCAGATGCTATACCAGCAGTGATTATCAATGGTGACCACCAACCCCTAAAGCATAAATGGAAATACTTAATGTTATAGTAAGGGGGTAACTACTTTTAATGTCATATTCTAGGACTCCAATCACATTTTACCTTTTTTTGACCCAATTTTGAGGTTGAAGCATCCAAATGGTTGGCAATAAGAATCTGAGATATAATTCAGTAAGGAAAAATACTCTAAATGTAGATGTTGAGAAAATAATTTATTTTTGGAATCAAATTCATATCTTACCATTATCAAATTTAGAAGACTTTTATCTTTATCCAAAAAAGAAAAATCACCATTTATATGTCAATCTACAATGCCTAAATCAACCTGTGTGATAACCTGACAACAATTTCTAGAACTCATTAGTGTTGCTAAGAATTTTGTGCATGTTAAGATTATTATCAAGTTTTAGTTGTAAATACAGCCTATGCTTTAAATTTAGAATTTTGCTTGCCATCTCTATTAAGAATGTACGAAACATTAATTGAGCAAATACGTTCCAGTAAAAGTGGGGACTACGAACTCTCAAAATAGTTTTTAGATGATAGTTTTTCTTGGTTCCCTCAAAAGTAAACATTGTGCCTTCTTCCTCCAACAAACTATCATATCACCAAGGACATTTTATCACGATCTTTATCTTATTTTCAATTAACTTTCAGAAATTTATTATATGAAAATAGTAACAAAGACTACATATTTAACAGATGTATGAGGCTAAGATCTAGAACTGAGAATCAGAAAGGTAAGAAGAGTCATAAAAAAAAAAAAGTTTTAGGAGCAATGTACTAATGATAAAGCTTGGAATGATCCAAATAGAAAGATATGACCAATACTAGTAACTCATATCCCTGATTGCTCCCTAGATGGAATGCTATGAAAATGATTGAGTTAGGAAGAGTAGTGTCATGCATGTCTATCGAAAGAAAATGGGAAAAATGATATAAATGGACTCACATCAAAGAGCCAGTAGAGATATAATGTCTAAGAAATCTAACAACAAATTGTCGCACCCCTGTTTCCATCAGAAAAGGTACCATATTGTCACGAGCTTAGAGTTTTGCGCAGCTGCTCGTGCGGCACTTAGGCAACTTGATCCCGAAAGTTGCTAAGTAAGCCTTGTATTTTGCTTCTCGCTCAAGGAGAAGTTAGGACCGTTGAGCCAAAAGAGCTTTAGAGGCTAGAAGAGAGGAGAACTTAGAGGCAAGTGTTGCAAATGCAAAGAGCTTTGTATTACACAAGAATGCTTTGCTTACAAATGAGACTTGGAGGGGTATTTATACTAATCCACCTCCCAAATGAATGGCTAGGATTTAATACATCCAATGGCCATAAATGAGTCCTACCTAAATGAGGTGTGGTAGGTGAATCATTTTTGACTATCTAGATAGGGTAGGTGAACTACCCTTGACTATATATTTTTACATGTGAGTGTTGTACATATTTGACTTTGCTAGAGTTTCTAGAAAATGGGCTTGGGCTTGTAGGCTTTCTAGAAACAAGGCCAAGCCTTTGTGTAGATTTTAAGCCACTCTAGCAAGCAAGTTGGATGGGCCGTAACATGCTCCCATTCCTTGGTGCGTTTCTTCGCTAGCTTGGTGCAAACCCGTGCTTACGTCGTGCGGGGCGTGACATCCTCCCCCACCTAATTTCGCGACGCCCTCGTCACGTCTTTGAGGATGTATCACCAGTTGCGGATGAGTGGTCTTGCCTCCATGTCGATGCTTCCTCTTCGCACAATTGGCGCACTTAAAAGACCCACACCTATGCAAAAGGGTCTAATGTCAACTGTCACGAGCTTAGATTTTTGCGCAGCTGCTCGTGCGGCACTTAGGTAACTTGAACCCGAAAGTTGCTAAGTAAGCCTAGAAGTTTGCTTCTCACTCAAGGAGAAGTTAGGACCGTTGAGCTAAAGAGCTTTAGAGGCAACAAGAGAAGAGAAGAGAACTTAGAGGCAAGTGTTGCTAAACAAGAAAGCTTTGTATTACACAAGAGAACTCTTACAATGCTTTGTGTTGTATTTGCTTGGTTTGCTTGGATTTTTTGGGATGGTTTGCAAATGAGCCTAGGAGGGGTATTTATAGTAATCCACCTCCTCAATGAACGGCTAGGATTTGTTACATCCAACAGTCCTAATTTGCCATCTAGAAGTGTCTCCTAAAATATCTAGATATTTATCCTAAAATATCTTAGATATTTCCAAGGAAGGTTCTAGCAACTTGGCTTGCTAGAGAATTCTAGAATGGGCTAGACGTTCTAGGACCTTCCGTAGCCTTCCACACTCTTCCGCAACCTTTTTGAGTATTCTAGAGTCTTCTAGTGCCTTCCGCATGCATCTCATGACTTCCAGATCCTTCCGGATCTTTCCAGAATGTCCCGGAACGTTGCGGAACCTTCTAGAAGCTTCTGGATCACCGCGCCTACTCTTTGCGCCATTGAGTTCCTCTCGACACGAGGATCCCAAATCACTATAACACTTGCCCTGAATTCCCATTCCTTGGCGTTCTTCTGAGCAAGCTTGGAGTGAAACAGTACGCATGTCGCACGGGGCGTGACATCCTCCCCCACCTAATTTTGCGACGCCCTCGTCGCATTTTTGAGGATGCATCCTTGGTTACGGTTTGGTGGTCTTCCCTCCATTTTGACGCTTCCCTCTCGCGTGCTTGCGTGGCTTCTTGATGGCCTTCTTTAGCTTCATGATCTTGGATGGCGTTGTGGATGGAGGTTTGGCATCGGGCTCCAACTTGTCTTGGTGAGCCTCTTGTCTTGGCGATAACCTCCTTGGTAGCCTTTGGGGCATAACATCCTTGTACTTCTCAAGGATGGCCTGGACACGTCTTACTAATGGGTCTTTGGTAACGCCAATGTTTTTCCCATCATCTCGTTCCTGAATGGTGGCAAGGAGGTTAGGATCTTCCTTCATTCCTTGCGTGAGTTGTAGCGCAGACATCATCTTGCTCTCGACCTTGGCTACACGCTCTACCATAACCATGCATGCTTGACTCCCATTGAGGATGTTAAGAGAGTTGGAAGATGGTATGGGAAAAGCATGGACTTGGTCGAAGAACTCCATGCCCAACACTACTTGGAAATCGTTCATGGAGACGATGGAGAAATCAAGGTTGCCTTTCCATGCACCCAATTGCACTGGTGTCGCTTTGGATACACCCACTATGGCTTTGGCAGGTGAGTTTACCGCCTTGATGGTGCCTCCTCCATTGGTGTATTTGAGGCCTAACCGTTTAGCCTCCTCAATAGAGATGAAGTTGTGCGTGGCTCTTGTGTCGAGCATCGCACACACATCCTTGCCGTTGATGATGGCATTCACATACATGAGACCCTTCTTGGCATGTGTGGGTCTCTCGAGTACACCGATGACGTGAAGAGAACCCATTTCCGCTTGGGGCTCTCCATCTTGTGTACCCTCATATTGAGCCGCGAGGGCATTGAGGGTCTTCCTCTTTGGGCAATCCCGGACCCAATGAGGGCCATCACAAATGAAACAAGGACTTTTAGGCTTGAGGGAATCAGACTTACCTTTGTTAGGCATGTCGCGTTTGTCTCCCTTAAATGGTTTATGTGCACCACCTTCCCTTCGGGCATGATCCTTCTTAGGACTCCACTCTCCCCCACCTTTATCGTGGTTGGTCTTCCTTTCTTTTGATTGGGTTATGTAGTCGACAAGGGATTTGGCCACAGCTATGGCGTCATCAAGGTTTTGCACGCCACACCTCTCTAGCTCAACCCTCGCCCAATCCTTTAACCCATCGAGGAAGTAGAAGAGAGAGTCTTTTTCGGACATACCTTCGATTTCGAGGATGATAGTGGTGAAGTCATTGATGTACTCTCGTATGGTGCCGCTTTGCTTCAAACGGCGGAGGCGACCCCTTGCCTCCTTTTTCGCATTGCTTGGAGAGAAATGCTTCCGTAGTTCTCTCTTAAAGTCCTCCCATGTGCGAAGGACGACGATGCCTTTGCCCGCGTCGCCATGCTTACGACGCCACCATAATTGGGCTGCATCATGAAGGAAAGTAGGCGCAATGGCTATTCTTGAAGCATCATCATAGACACCTTTCACCTCAAAGTATTGCTCCAAGCCGAATAGGAAGTTTTCGACTTTCGTAGCATTGCGAGTGCCATGGTATGTGGCGGGAGTTGGCACTTGCATGTTGCTTAGCCCACTAGGACTTGAGTAGGAGGGGCTAGCACGTTCGCAACGGTGCTTCTCCCATTCCGTGCGAGATTCCTCCACTTCCACACGGATTGCCCGCAACTCACGCTCCACAAAGCTTCGTAAGCTAGCGAGCTCTCGTGTGAGGTTTTCATTAAACTTGAGTATTGTGGACTTTGTTGCTTGGGTGATCTCTCCATAATCTGTCTCTAGGCCTTCGAGACGATCGGAGAGGCCCTCGATAGCATTGTCCATACTCGAAAGAGATTGCTCTATGCTAGCAACACGAGGCTCTAAGGATTCCAAGGAGGGAGCTTTGGACTTACATCGTTTTTCTTGTGGGCGTGGTTGAGGTTGAGGTTGTTCCTCACGTCCGCAAACTTGCTCCTCCATGGTCACTTCAATGTCGGATGCCATTTGCTCTTATGCTCGAACCGTGCTCTGATACCAACTGTCACAAGCTTAGAGTTTTGCGCAGCTGCTCGTGCGGCACTTAGGCAACTTGAACCCGAAAGTTGCTAAGTAAGCCTAGAAGTTTGCTTCTCACTCAAGGAGAAGTTAGGACCGTTGAACTAAAGAGCTTTAGAGGCAACAAGAGAAGAGAAGAGAACTTAGAGGCAAGTGTTGCTAAACAAGAAAGCTTTGTATTACACAAGAGAACTCTTACAATGCTTTGTGTTGTATTTGCTTGGTTTGCTTGGATTTTTTGGGATGGTTTGCAAATGAGCCTAGGAGGGGTATTTATAGTAATCCACCTCCTCAATGAACGGCTAGGATTTGTTACATCCAACGGTCCTAATTTGCCATCTAGAAGTGTCTCCTAAAATATCTAGATATTTATCCTAAAATATCTTAGATATTTCCAAGGAAGGTTCTAGCAACTTGGCTTGCTAGAGAATTCTAGAATGGGCTAGACATTCTAGGACCTTCCGTAGCCTTCCATACTCTTCCGCAACCTTCTTGAGTATTCTAGAGTCTTCTAGTGCCTTCCGCATGCATCTCATGACTTCCGGATCCTTCCGGATCTTTCCAGAATGTCCCGGAACGTTGCGGAACCTTCTAGAAGCTTCTGGATCACCGCGCCTACTCTTTGCGCCATTGAGTTCCTCTCGACACGAGGATCCCAAATCACTATAACACTTGCCCTGAATTCCCATTCCTTGGCGTTCTTCTGAGCAAGCTTGGAGTGAAACAGTGCGCATGTCGCACGGGGCGTGACAATATGCCTTGGATTGCTCAAAATATTATAGTTCTTTCCATGCACACCATATGCAGCATGTTGGAAATAAACTTTATTTGTTTAGGATTTAAGTTTTGTTTAGAAATTAAAATTAAGTTCAAGTAGAATTAGGATTTATATTCATAGAAGAATTAGAATCGCCATGAGTACTATATAAGTAGAGTGTTTTTCTTATTTGTTTAAGTGTGTGTGGAATTTAAAATTCAAGGAATAAAGAAATAAAGAGTGAGTTTTAAAAATTCTCGTGCATTAATATCCAACAAAGTGGTATCAGAGCCAGAGCCACAAGAAGGTGGAGGAAGAAGGAAGCCCACACCATCAGCAGCTAAAGTTCGCCGTCATTATCATTATAAAGTTGCCGGAAAGTAGTTAGAAGTCACCAGAAAGTTGCCGAAAAATTGTCGACTGGTAAGTGAGATCTCACCTCCACCATCATTGGATAGATTGGACAGCGATCTCCAAGTTTCCCTTCTTGGCTGACGTCAAATTCTGGCTAGAACATATCGGAAACACAAAAACAAGTTGTGAAAAACGTTTTCACCATGAAAGTCACGGGAAACCAGGAAGTGAATCAACACCACCCGTCTAGTTCGACTCAGAATCAGCTGATCTACAATCTTCAAGAAGAGTGATCGTGCTTAGACGCTGGAAAACAATCCGTTCGCGACTTGGGTGAAAAATATCAACGACCCCCTGAGACAGAAAATATCAGTCGACCCCCTGGTCAAAAAATATCCACTAGCCCCCTGATATAGAAAATATCAGTCTGCCCCCTGGATGTTGACAAATATCGGTAAGCCCCCTAAAGCTGAAAATATTCAATTTTAATCCTTTGTGTGCAGAATTTTGTTTGGTCCAAATAGATTTTGTTTGTGATTGATTGACTCCTATAATAGCATTGGCAATATGACTTCAATTACCATTCCAAAATTGAAAGAAAATAGATATGAAATATGGCGTATAAGGATGAAATCAATCCTTGGAGCGAATGGTGTTTGGGAAATTGTTGAAAAAGGCTTTGATAAG
Source organism: Boswellia sacra (assembly GCA_013180625.2). Taxonomy (NCBI): domain Eukaryota; kingdom Viridiplantae; phylum Streptophyta; class Magnoliopsida; order Sapindales; family Burseraceae; genus Boswellia; species Boswellia sacra. The sequence continues at coordinate 16,971 of SNVD02009457.1, read as the reverse complement.
CCACAAAATATTGAAGCATTATCTCAACAACAAAAGAGTGATTTTGAAAAAAGATATCAACAAAATGAGAAGGCTCGCTACTTCATTCAAGAAGCACTAGATAATATTGAAATAGAAAAATATGAAGATATGGAATCTGCTAAAGAATTATGGGAAAAGCTTGAAAAATTATATGGAGGACAAGAAAAAGTCAAAAAGGTGTGTCTACAAACTTTGAGAAGTGAGTTTGAATTGTTGCATATGAAGGAAAGTGATTCTATCTCTAATTACTTTTCAAGAGTTTTGACTGTTTCAAATAAATTGAGAAGAAATGGTGAGAAAATAGAATACAAGAATTATATAAAAGATCCTTCGCTCTTTGGATTCATCATTTAATACCATAGTTCGAATTCTTGAACAAGGTGACAAATTGGAAGGAATGACAATTGACGAAAGGTACATTACAAGCACACGAAGAGAAATACAAAAAACAAACTGTTTCAGAACAACTCCTTAAACCACAAGTTAAGAAGAAGGAAGAAAGTCATGAAAGAAGTCAACGTGGTCGAGGCCAAGGACAAGGACGAGGTATGAATCAAGGTCGTGGACAAGGTGGGAATAACAATTCCACTACCAACAACAATAATGATCGAGGAGAAAATTGTACAAGAGGATGTGGAAGAAGGAACTCAAATTCAAGATATGGGAGGTCACAAGTCCAATGTTACACTTGTCAGAAGTATAGACATTATGTGGGTGAGTGTAAGGCTCACATTCAATGCTTTAATTGCCAAAAACATGGTGATGCGTTCGAAACTAGCAAGTATACTAGTCGCACAAGTAATAAAGTGATGAGTAAGATATCGTTCCCACGAGGATTGATTCTAATTAAATTTGTTATTCGAAAGCGAAAACAGAATAAATGGGGGGTTTTGTTGATTGATTAACTAGATGAAATATTAATGCAAATAAAGAATAACAAAATAGAAAGTTAATTTGAGTAAAAAATCAATGAGAGAAACCTGGTTAAGGGTTCCTTCTCTGCCACAAGATATGGATTTGCGAATTAATCATAGAATTGTCATCCAATTACACCATTGAAATTATCAACCGTAGATAACAACAAGCTCTGTTATCCCAATCTTTCCTTACTTTGTTGTTAAATAAAACAGGCTCTTTATTTAATCTCTATCCATTAAACAACCTAGAACAAGCTCTCTAAATTTAATTCAATGGATGCCTTACGATAAGAAAGATAGGTTGATCTAAGCAATAAACACACAAGCTCGGATTATTTAACTTAGGTTGTATTCTCCAATTGCAATCTCTGATCACAATTTTGCTATTAAGGATTAGAAATTCAAGACAATTACGGATCAAGATTTCTACTCTAGCAATAGACAACAACCAGATTATATTCAGTTGGCCATTCCAAATACAATCAGCAAGCCATCATAAGCATTAGATATGGGAAAATACAAGCAACTTCAATTAGAGAATTGGATAACAACTTCTTGCACAATCAACTCACAAAATCCATATCAAGGGCTTTGCAATCACCCTCAACCAATTCAGATTCAGTTACACATGTTTAAGAACGTGGTAAATACAATACAACATGGAGACATTCCAGAAAATGAAAGGGAAGGGAAAAACTTAGCAAATTTGATGTAATTCTCTTTGGATTGTAGTTATTCCTCTTTCCAAGCTTCTTTTCTCCTTCAAGAACTCCAGGAGATGAAAGAATTCCAGAGCTCCAGCCTCCACCACGTTCTCCCCTCTTCAAGTTATCAAAATAAAACCCCAAAATATGTTTAAATACTCTGCTACAGTAACCTGTTACAGTGTCCTGTATTGTACATGCTACAGTGATTTGTGGAATTACATTTCTATACTTCTCACACTGTTTTGATTACAACTTTTGGTACATTGAATGGATTTATAAACCGTAAATTTCTCCAGAAAATAGACTTCGAGAGCTTTCCAACGGTATATAATATGTCATCGGGTTCATTGTATATCAATACAATTAAATCCGAGAAGATGGTTGACTAGCAGAGGTGAAAATGAAGGGTTTTACTCCATTTTTGTGCAAGTTGCTCCAAAACTCCTACAAACATCAAAACACACAAAAACATAAAAATACCACGGAATATAGCAAAGAAACATGGACGAATTGATATAAAAGTAATACATAAATAGACACCTATCAAATTCCCCCACACTTAGACTTTGCTAGTCCTCGAGCAACTAAAATGATACGAAACAAAACTAAACCGAAACAGAATCAACAAAAAATTAAAACACACAAATGCTTCATCTTGCAAATAGGCCGCAAAGATTGTACTTAATTATAACCCAAGGAAAACTTCAAAATAATGCACTTGATCAAGAATTTTATCCGAAAGATTAGTTTCGCTTCACTTCAATTCCTCAAGTGTGTGTGTGTAGAGCCATTCTCACCTGATCCCTTGTAACCCGGATGAGTTTATGCATAAAAATGAATCACATTTAATAGTGAAGATGTGTGTATAAACGAACTCCATAGGCCTGCTTTTCAAGTCACTCTCCACTAATGTAGACAAGTACAACACTAAAGATCAAGTAGGGCTTTATTAAGCTTGTAACGTTTGGCTTGGGTGAAGGTATTATAAAAGATAATAATTTGGCTCAAATCACCTACAAACACATATATCATTCAAGACTATGTAGAGCTCAACCCTATAACACAACTTTATTTCAATTCACAAGGTTACTCCTCCAAACTTATTAAGAACACTCAAAATTTTTTTTTTTTTTTTGCAGAAAACAAAAGAAAACTACACCCCCACACTTTGTTGTTTCATTCTTTTTAAGAACACTTAAGGGTATAGATCTCTTATTCTTCTTCTTTTGTTCCTTTTTTTCTTTTTTTTCTTTTTTTTTATTACACTTCCCCTCCCCCACACTTAAACAACACATTGTCCTCAATGTGTAAGTACGTGAACGATAAGTACAGATTGGCTTTCTTTTTTTTTTCTTTTTTTTCTTTTTTTTTCAAACACAATAGAACTCACTTGCATTGCTCATGACACATCCCAACCTCTTCTAACTTCCCAAAACCAGAACATAGCTCAAAATTTAATTGTGAATGATCTACATGCTCATAGGTAAGGGATAAACTGTTTGGAACAAATTCATTTGAGGTTAGGAAATCTTTTAGTGAGTTAACAAAGAAAAAGGCTTACAAAGGCTCAAAGGGGTAACTAGGGATCAATTTCAGTCAAGGTTGGCTATTAAGGCTCAAACGGTCCAAAGATGGCCTAAATCATTTCCCCAATGTTGCACAGTCTAGGATTTCGCCTCGAGTGACCATCAAACAAGTTCTAGAATTCATTGAAATCTGAAGAAACATTTAAATTACATAAACTTTCTCTAAGTGAACAAATAACTCAGTGATAATAGCTCAGTGCTCAATGTTGCACAAGGAATCAAAAGCAAAGCGAAAACCAATAAACATTTCAAGCACACAGATCCATGCATCATTTATCATTTTCCAAGAGTTATTCTTAATTCAATCATTATCTTATCATCGACCCACAAAATGCAAGAAACGAGGTACGTGGCGCTGTTACACCTGAGTCAAGATTGTATATTTCAACAATCCTTAGGACCAGTAGCCCGCAGACTTAAGGTTTCCAGCCTATATCCCTTTATTATGAAGAACAAAACAAGAAACAAGACACTTCAAATAATATAAAATAAACAAACTATAGATTTATTTAGAGAGAATGCGTTTCACGGGTTAAAGATACCCCATATTCTGCCATTCTCAGGTTTTTCCACAAAATTTTTTTTTTTGAATCAAAACTGATAAAGACAAAAACACATAACAACTCTAAATTACATAAAACTAAACTTATAAAATAACAAAGTCCAACAAGTCAGCAAACAAAAACAATTAAGTTAGAATGGGTCTAAAAAGTTTAGAAGTTAGCCTCCTTATTCAGCCATTATGGATTAAAGAAATCTAGAATGCGTTTCAAGAGAACTTGAACTTTTTAAGCCACCACTCTAAAAGCCAAGATTAGAAAATATTACCTGGGGTGAAAGAAACAACCTGAAAAAAAAAACTCAAAAGAAATGACATAAAAAAAAACTCAAATAAACAAAATAAAGAGAAAGCAAACGAAAATGAAGCAAACCAGCAGATAGAGATTACAGATGGAGCGTTAAATCCAGTTTACGCCTCTTATTGCCTTCTCCAAACCAATCTATCTGAGCTATTGTTGGATCAGGCAAATAGACGAATGCTTGTAATTTGTCAATTAACTCCCCTGCAGTTGAAGCTGTAACCAGGATTTGCCTCGCCGACTGTGAGATGAAGTTTTTTTCTACTGCTTGATCAAGAAAAGACAACAAACCATCAAAAAAATTATTGACATTTAACAAACCAATGGGTTTCGATGGATGTTTAGCTGTGCCCAAGAGGTGATTTGAAATATCTCCTCTAATGTACCATAACCACCGGGCAAAGCTATAAATGCATCAGATTTAACAACCATATGTGCAATACGCTCATGCATGCTAGAGACCCGTAACTCTTCCTCGATTGTATTGCCTACGATATCTTGTACAGCTAATGGTTTAGGGATAATGCTGAGAACTTTGCTCCCTCCTAGGGATGCAGCTATCGACACACACCCCATTAACCCAAGACTACCCCCTCCATAAATCAAATGAATACCCTTCGCAGCTAATGTCCTACCAAGATCAAGAGCTACTGTTGTAAACTCTCCATCTTTACCAAATTGTGATCCACAAAATATGCATATATTTTGGAATCGTCGATTTGGTGTTTTCTCCATTTCTACAAGTGCTCTAACCTTGTGTAAGACAATGATACACGTTAGGTAATATGCTTTTCAAGTGTAAGATAGGTTATAATAATGACATTTGAAAATATGGAGAATGGATATATACACACACGTAAAACTCTCAAATTTGACACATGGGGACATAATTTCAGTGGGGGTTGCTCGATGCAGATTTATCGCCCCAAGATTTGAAAAAATTAGATATGCTTTCGGTGAGGTTTGACAAAACCTCACACTTGTCTCCCACGTGAAACATGAAAAATGGAGATATACTTTCGGCGGAGGTTGACAAAACCTACACACTTGTCTCCCACATGAAGCATTAAAAATGGAGATACACTTTCGGTGGAGGTTGACAAAACCTCCACACTTATCTCCCACGTGTACTTATGCCATAGGGTAGTCATATGGTTTGTCAAAAAGAAAATTTGAAATTAAAACAAACAAAATCAACAAACAACAACAACACAAAAACAACATTGATAATCAGATCAAACGAACCAAGAAAAAAAAAATTCTACAACAACAACACACATTCAAATATACAAGTAGTTGTGATTGTGGCTCACATCTTCTTCTGGTTTTACGTCCAGTAACGGCTGAAACGCCTTTTATGAGTCGGGATTTGCTTCCCATCCAGTTTTCTTATAAACTGGCAAACAGGGTCGTTTTTAGTCAGATTCCCTAGACTATAACACTGCAATTCATCAGGAAATTTTGTCCATAGATTAAGCAATTCACGCTGAACAAGTCCACAAGAATGTGACTCTAGAGTTAACAAAACATTATCAAGCGACTCATTACTCAAACTATTCTTAATAAATGAAAGTTTATCTTCTCTATTCCTGGACACAAAACCTAATGAACGACAAGTCTGGTTACAATTCCATCTAGCACATTTATAACATACTTGTAACCTTTTCGCTCTTCGCCTCTTGGCGTAGTAGCTCTTTCCTAGACCAGGCATGTATTTTGCGAGATTAATATCAGGCTCACCGGACAATCTTACCTTGGCTTCGATAAGCCATCGGATATCCGCAGGCACATTTAGGAGCATCAACGCCCAAAGTCTAGTCATCCGTACTTTATAAATTTTGGACACAGCATTTTGAGAAAGTGAAGGGAAATATTTACGAAGGTTTGACAGAAAGATATCGGCATCCATTGAAGAGAAGAAAAGGAAAGATATTACCAGTAATTCGTTTGAGTCTATTCTTCTCCAAGATATGCACGCTTCAAACCTTCAAGCAATGGCTTCAATTCTTGTTTTGGTGTTTCCTCAAGCTGTTGCACAAATGAGCACAAAGTACGAAATAATCAAATTAAACAAAAGGAAAAGAAAAGAGCGGAAACGAAACTAAAGACACATAAAAGAGATAACAACGCAATAGCAAATAAAAGTAAAAAACAAATAAAAAAACATAAAAACAAATAAGACAGATGGCAAAGAGAGATAAAACCTGATCAATTTGATGGCCTACGAAAGGAATCTCCTCGAGACACAAAAATCAATCATTATTACCTTATTTTATTTTTCTTTTCTTTTTTTTATTTATTTTGCAAAAAACATTGGGTTGCCTCCCAATAAGCGCTTGGTTTAACGTCCTCAGCCCGACGTTTGTTCCATCATGAGAGGGTCCAATCTCCGCTGTGCTTTACTAATGGGCTTGGATCCTTCTTCTAACAAGATACGGTCCATGCATATGGCTGGGCCTTGGATGTCAGCAATCATCCACCCAATAGCTATTTTGTGATATCTAAGTACTCGGACACGTTTCTCTTCTTGTAGTGGGGCAAGGCCCATTTCTATTGTAATTGGCAAAGGATCTTTGTCACCCAAGAACACATGCTTCAAATAATCTGGAAGTGGCTTAAGCTCCAAGGTATTGGCTTTTATCACAGAAGGAAGAAGTTTCTCATTAGATAAAGGCAATTCAATGTACGAAACATCATACCTGTTTGTGGTATAGCTATAGTCTCATCCAAGCTTGCCACAGCTTCCTCCACTTCTTTAGACACTTGTATCAACTTCTGGTCCTTAGAATTTCGTCCCTATTGTGCTCAATAATGCTAAATCAAATCCAGTCTGCGAGTTAACTCAAAAAGTTGTTGTGCCAAAGAATCAATAACATCAACTGCAAAAACAGAATGCAAGTCACTAGGATACCTCATTGCCTCAAAAATATTGAAACGAATCACCTCGCCATCAAACTCCATGGTGAGAGTGCCATCATGAACATCAATCTTGGTTCGAGCAGTTTTCAAGAATGGCCTCCCCAAAAGAATCGGTGTTGGATTGGGAGATGTCTCATCCTCCATTTTCAGAACATAGAAGTCTGCTGGAAAAACCAATTGATTCACCTGCACAAGCACATCTTCAACAACTCCCTTGGGATATGCATTAGAACGATCAGCAAGTTGAATGGTAATACCAGTTTCCGCAAGAGGTCCAAGATTTAAAGAAGCATAAATAGAATATGGCATGACATTAATAGATGCTCCTAAATCTAACATAGCCTTTTCAAACTTGGTTCTACCAATGGTGCATGGAATGGTAAACGTACCTGGATCTTTGCATTTCGAAGGAATTTTTCTTTGTAGTACAGCTAAAACATTTTCCCCCACACTTACTTTCTCATTTCCCTTCAACTTTCTCTTGTTGGTGCATAACTCCTTGAGAAATTTTGCATAATGAGGCACTTGCTTAATAGCATCCAAAAGTGGTATATTTACCTCATTCTTGCGAAAAGTTTCCAAGATTTCCTGTTCTTGTTCCTCCTTCTTTGATTTTGCAAATCTGCTAGGAAATGGTGGAGGAGTAACATAAGAAGGAGTTTGAGTTTTAAGATCTACCTTAGAAGATGATGTTTTGTTCATGTTGAAGTGGTGTCATCTACTTCATTAGTTTGTGACTTTTTTTGTGAGACTTGTAATTGCTTTCCACTTCTCAAAGTTATTACACTAGCATTCTCTCTTGGATTGATCACTGTCTGAGAATGTAATTTTTCTAAGCTTTGACTCTTGAATTTGCTCATGTTAGTAGCCAATTGTCCCATTTGATTTTCCAGGTTTTGGATACTTGCCCTAGTTTTCTGCTGAAATTGCATTGTGTTAGTAGCAAGTGCTTTAACAATGTTCTGGAGAGCCATACTTGAGTTTTGTGGAGCTAGTTGTGGTGCTGGTTGTGGTTACATTTGAAATGGTTGCTGCACTCTAAGTTGATTAAAACCTTATGGCCGATTTGGTATGGCATTTGGGGCGATTGGTTGATGATTACTATAACTTTGGCTTGGTTGCCCTAGAAATCCACCCATGGCATTGGCTTGTTCCGTATCTCCTTCTTGCAAAGTTGGACACATATCGGTTGGATGCTCCGTGGTAGAACATACTCCACATACATAAGATTGATGCATATGTCCTACAGCCATTTTTTTTACAAGAGAGGTAAGCTCAAAAAGTTGTTGTTCAATGTTCGGGGTACTTACCTCATTTACTCTCCTCGGTAGTTGTGGCTCAAATTGGCCGCTAAATTGTTGGGAGTTCCCTGCCATGTCGCTAATCAAATGTCTTGCAACTTCCGATGTTTTATTAACTAGTGCTCCACCACTAGCAGCATCAATGATACTCCTTTCCATTGGTAGGAGACTCTCATAGAAATATTGAATAAGAAGTCCATCACTAATTTGATGGTTTGGACAGCTAGAACATAACCTTTTAAATCTCTCCCAATATTCATAAAGTGATTCTTCATTGTGTTGTCGAATGTCACAAATATCTTTTCTAATGTTTATAGCTTTTGAAATGGGAAAGTATTTCTCTAAAAAGAGTTTACTTATCTCATTCCACGTGGTGATGGTACCCGATGGTAGATAGTATAGCCAATCTTTCGCTGAATCTGCAAATGAGAATGGAAAAGCTCTCAATTTTATTTGCTCCTCAGACACGCCAGTTGGCTTCATACTTGAGCATACCACATGAAATTCTCTGAGGTATTTGATAGGATCCTCTCCTGCAAAACCATGAAATGTAGGCACGAGACGAATTAGTCCAGATTTAAGCTCAAATTCTACCTCAAGGTTGAGATTTATGCACAACGGTTGTTGATCAATAATTGGAGCCGCTAACTCCTTAAGAGTCTGATTGTTTTGCATCGCCATTACTTCCGATTCAGATTTGATTGAACTGTAAGAAGATGGAAGGGAAGTATGTCGTGCAGGGTCAAATTCTGGAGGTGGAGTTGAAATTGACCGATTTAGTCTTAAATTCGAGGATTCGAGAGATCTCTTGATTCGCTTCAAGTCGTGGATCCGCCTTCTCTCGAAACATAAAAGCCCTAACCAAACAATAAGAAATAAAAAATCAAGAAATCAGTAGTAAAACACAAAATAACAAATCGATTAGAAATTCAATCCCCGGCAACGGCGCCAAAAACTTGATGCGTTCGAAACTAGCAAGTATACTAGTCGCACAAGTAATAAAGTAATGAGTAAGATATCGTTCCCACAAGGATTGATTCTAATTAAATTTGTTATTCGAAAGCGAAAACAGAATAAATGGGGAGTTTTGTTGATTAATTAACTAGATGAAATATTAATGCAAATAAAGAATAACAAAACAGAAAGTTAATTTGAGTAAAAAATCAATGAGAGAAACCTGGTTAAGGGATCCTTCTCTGCCACAAGATATGGATTTGCGAATTAATCATAGAATTGTCATCCAATTACACCATTGAAATTATCAATCGTAGATAACAACAAGCTCTGTTATCCCAATCTTTCCTTACTTTGTTGTTAAACAAAACAAGCTCTTTATTTAATCTCTATCCATTAAACAACCTAGAACAAGCTGTCTAAATTTAATTCAATGGATGCATTACGATAAGAAAGATAGGTTGATCTAAGCAATAAACACACAAGCTCGGATTATTTAACTTAGGTGTATTCTCCAATTGCAATCTCTGATCACAATTTTGCTACTAAGGATTAGAAATTCAAGACAATTACGGATCAAGATTTCTAGTCTAGCAATAGACAATATCCAGATTATATTCAGTTGGCCACCCAAATACAATCCAGCAAGCCATCATAAGCATTAGACATGGGAAAATACAAGCAACTTCAATTAGAGAATTGGATAACAACTTCTTGCACAATCAACTTACAAAAACCATATCAGGGGCTTTGAAATCACCTCAACCAATTCAGATTCAGTTACACATGTTTAAGAATATGGTAAATACAATACAACATGGAGACATTCCAGAAAATGAAAGGGAAGGGACAAACTTAGCAAATTTGAGGTAATTCTCTTTGGATTGTAGTTCTTCCTCTTTCCAAGCTTCCTTTCTCCTTCAAGAACTCCAGGAGATGAAAGAATTCCAAAGCTCCAGCCTCCACCACATTCCCCCCTCTTCAAGTTATCAGAATAAAACCCTAAAATGTGTTTAAATACTCTGCTACAGTAACCTGCTACAGTGTCCCGTATTATACATGCTACAATGATTTGTGGAATTACATTTCTATACTTCTCACACTGTTTTGATTACAACTTTTGGTACACTGAATGGATGTATAAACCGTAAATTTCTCCAGAAAATAGACTTCGAGAGCTTTCCAACGGTATATAATATGTCATCGGGTTCATTGTATATCAATACATTAAATCCGAGAATATGGTTGACTAGCAGAGGTGAAAATGAAGGGTTTTACTCCATTTTTGTGCAAGTTGCTCCAAAACTCCTACAAACATCAAAACCACACAAAACCATAAAAATACCAATGAATATAGCAAAGAAACATGGACAAATTGATATGAAAGTAATACATAAATAGACACCTATCACATGGGCATTATGCATCTAAATGTAGAGCGCCTAAAAAAGTTGAAGAAGCAACACAAGATAAGAAGTGGAGAAAGGCAATGGATGAAGACATAAAATTCATTGAAAAGAATAACACGTGGGAACTTGCTTTACTACCACAAGGGCACAAAGCAATTGGTGTCAAATGGGTATACAAAACAAAGAAGAATGCTAATGGAGAGATTGAACGCTACAAAGCAAGAGTAGTCGCAAAGGGCTATAGTCAGAAGGAAGGCATTAACTATGATGAAGTGTTTGCTCCCGTTGCTCGCTTGGAAACAATAAGGTTGATTATCTCAATGGCAGCTCAAAATAAATGGAAGACTTTTCAAATGGATGTGAAATCCACCTTTCTAAATGGAATTCTTGAAGAGGAAGTTTATATTCAACAACCATTGGGTTATGTAGTTAAAGGTCAAGAAGACAAAGTTTTGAAATTGAAGAAAGCTCTTCATGGGTTAAAACAAGCGCCAAGAGCATGGAATAGGAAAATCAACAAATACTTTCAAGAAACTGGCTTCACTAAATGTCCTTATGAACACACTCTCTACATCGAGATCAAAGATGGAAATATCTTGATTGTGTGTTTATACATGGATGATTTGATCTTTATGGGGAATAATGTCAATATGTTCCAAGAATTGAAAAAGGCAATGGCAAAAGAGTTTGAGATGACTGATATTGGGCTTATGGCATACTATCTTGGGATTGAAGTTAAGCAACAACAAGATGGTATTTTTATTTTTCAAGAAGGGTATACAAGAATGATCTTGAAGAATTTCAAGATGGATGATAGCAATCCCGTGAATACACCAGTAGAATGTGGAATTAAACTATCCAAGAATGGAGGAGAAAGCATTCATCCAACACTATTCAATAGCTTAGTTGGAAGCTTGCGGTATTTGACATGTACGAGACCAGATATTCTCTATGCAGTTGGTCTAGTAAGTCGCTTCATGGAGAATCCAACTACTACACATTTCAAAACTGCTAAAAGAATCCTTCGCTATCTTAAAGGTACTATTGATTTCGATTTGTATTATTCAGTCTCTGATAATTACAAACTTATTAGATATTGTGATAGCGACTAGGATGGAGATATTGATGATAAAAAGAGCACTATTGGTTGTGGTTTCTTCATGGGAGATACTTTGTTTACTTGGGTGTAAAAAAAACAACCGATAGTCACATTGTCAACTTGTGAAGCTGAGTATGTTGCTGCTACTACATGTGCGTGTCACATAATTTGGTTGAGGAGTTTGTTGAAGGAGTTGAGTAATTCACAAGAAGAGCCAACGAAGATTTGTGTTGATAACAAGTCAGCAATAGCACTAGCAAAGAATCCAGTGTTCCATGATCGTAGCAAGCACATTGATACTCGTTACCATTATATACGAGATTGCATCACAAGAGGAGAAGTGAAAGTGGAGTACGTAAAGTCACAAGATCAAGTTGCAGACATATTCACCAAGCCACTCAAGCATGAAGACTTTATCAGAATTAGAGATTCACTTGTTGTAACAAATCAAGTTTAAGGGGGGGTGTTGGAAATGAACTTTATTTGTCTTAGGATTTAAGTTTTGTTTAGGAATTAAAATTGAGTTCAAGTAGAATTAGGATTTATATTCATAGAAGAACTAGAATTACCAAGAGTACTATATAAGTAGAGTTTTTCTCTTATTTGTTTAAGTGTATGTGAAATTTAAAATTCAAGGGATAAGGAAATAAAGAGTGAGTTTTAAAAATTCTTGTGTATTAATATCCAACACAGCAATCATGCCCGCCTACAAAGAAGCCATATATCCATATATCACCATATTCTAAACCCAAAATCTTTAGACTTCATCATTTCATGATGATTAAATAAACAATGAAACATTCATTGCATTCTCAAATTTGCTACATTCATCAAACACTTTACTACATAATATATCTTTAATGCTACATGTGTAAGTAATAAATTTAAGGGGAAGTACCTTTAGTCCATCCTCATGGAAGCCATAACCTGAAATAGAAGTACTAAAATTGTTGATTTGTAATTGTGAAGTACAAAGCTAATCCGGTGTTCTAAGATGTTGATGGTGCATATTTAGATCCAAAAAATAAAATTCTCACCTTGATAAGCTTCGCAAAACCAAATCCTTCTTTTCCTTTGAATACTATCAAGCTCAAGTGAAGCTTTTGATGTAGCAACAGATGGGATTGGATGACCAGTTCTCCACTTAAGCAAGGTATGCTCTGGTGTACGATCTGGATTAAGTGTTACTAGAAAAGGTAAACCTGTAAGGTCAAGTATTCCAATAAGTAGCTAGAGATTTTAAACAAAGAGTATCACTCAGATCTTCAAAGATAACTTATTCAATGACAACATTATGGAACCTACAAATATTGAAATTTCAGTCTATGTAGGGTATGAAATTGTCACCAAATTCTTTGGCTAATTACAAGGCACTGAATGTATTTATTGTATTATTTGAATTTTTCCTTGATTTCCTATGAAAGAGTATTTTCTAAAAAGATAATAAATTCAACTAAGAGCTTTGTTGTGTACAAATATATGGATGAGTATAATATCCATATAATATTCTAAAATTCTATTATATGATTATGAGTTTTTTTTACCGAAGAAAATGTGCTATGAACCTGAAGCACAGTGAGCCAATATGTTAGAGATACTTTGTTGTCTGTACTTCCAACAAAATTCTATGCACTCCATGCTGTTGGATTTTGGGGCATAAAACTTTTGTCACGATGAAGGAAAATATCGCTGCCAATAGAGAGTTAACAAGTGATTTCACATTTCATACTAATAGATTACAAGAGTTAGCTGCATATTTTACATCAATTTCAGTAGCTTGTTGATTTCAAAGCCAAGAAAAATGAAAAAATCACGTGCCTTGATCGCAAAAACTTTGGACATTACAAAAATATTTGAGAGAACCATTTTCTTCTTTTGATTGAAAATTGTCATTCTAATATGTTGATAATTTTAACTAAGACACTACATGGATTATGGTAAACTGGTAATGGAATATAGTACCTGTAAACATATTGGAACGCACCAAGCACTCTTCTTTCATCAAATGTTCCTCGGTTTCCTAGTATTCTTAAAGCATCTGGGGCATGAATAGCCATTATACAACCATTGAAGAATTCTTTAGAACCATCTTCGCAGACAATAGTACAACCTGCAAGAATACATTCTCTTAGACAAAAATCCAATCGTACTACTGCTAGTTGCACTTATACACAGTAAATAATAACACTGAAACTTAAGTATTGTTAGCACACCTAGCTACAATGCAAAAATCAACCTAGTAAATAACTAGTGAAGACCATATGTATATAGCATTATGAAGTCTTTTAAGCTTAAAAAAAAATTAGCTAGGTGACTTTAACATATCGTGTATAGAATAGTAAGGATGGCCGAGTGGTCTAAGGTGCCAAACTCAAGTTCTAGTCCTCGAAAGGGGACATGGGTTCAATCCCAGTTCTGACGATAATAATTTTGATGATAAATTTAAATAATAAGTAACTTTCATCAATTGTCTCAACTGAGCACACGTCACAAGCAGTCCTTAAACGACAACCACAATTGTCCAGTTATTCCCTAACCGGTTCATTGTATATCAATACAATTAAATCTGAGGAGATGGTTGACTAGCAGAGGTGAAAATGAAGGGTTTTACTTCACTTTGGTGCAAGTTCCTAAAAAACTCCTACAAACATCAAAACCACACAAAAACATAAAAATACCAAGGATTATAGCAAAGAAACATAGATGAATTGATATGAAAATGATACATAAATAAACACCTATCAAATTCACCCACACTTAAACTTTGCTAGTCCTCGAGCAACTACGACGATATGAAACAAAACTAAATCGAAACAGATTCAAAGAAAAAATTAAAACACACATGTTTTAACTTGCAAATAGACCTCAAAGATTGTACTTAATTATAACCCAAGGAAAACTTCAAAATAATGCACTTGATCAAGAATCTCATTACAAAGATTAGTTTCGCTTCATTTCAATTCCTCAAGTGTGTGTGTGTGGAGCCATTCTCACCTAATCACTTGTAACCCGGATGAGTTTATGCATAAAAATGAATCATATTTAATATTGAAGATGTGTGTATAAATGAACTCCATAGGCTTGCTTTCAAGTCACTCTCCACTAATGTAGACATGCACAACACCAAGGATCAAGTAGGACTTTATTAAGCTTGTAACGTTTGGCTTGGGTGAAGGTATGATAAAGGATAATAATTTGGGCTCAAATCACCCACAAACACATAAATCATTCAAGACTATGTAGAGCTCAACCCTATAACACAACTTCATTTCAATTCACCAGGTTACTCCCCCAAACTTATTTAGAACACTCAATCTTTTTTTTTTTTGCAGAAAACAAAAGAAAAATACACCCCCACACTTTGTTGTTTCATTCTTTTTAAGAACACTTAAGGGTATAGATCTCTTATTCTTCTTCTTTTGTTCTCTTTTTTTCTTTTTTTTCTTTTTTTTTATTACACTTCCCCTCCCCCGCACTTAAACAACACATTGTCCTCAATGTGTAAGTACGTGGACGATAAGTACAGATTGTCTTTTTTTTTCTTTTTTTTACAAACACAATAGAACTCACGTGCATTGCTCATGACACATCCCAACCTCCTCTAACTTCCCAAAACCAGAACATAGCTCAGAATTTAATTGTGAATGATCTACATGCTCATAGGTAAGGGATAAACTGTTTGGAACAAATTCATTTGAGGTTATGAAATCTTTTAGTGAGTTAACAAAGAAAAAGGCTTACAGAGGCTCAAAGGGGTAACTAGGGATCAATTCAGTCAAGGTTGGCTATTAAGGCTCAAACGGTCCAAAGATGGCCTAAATCATTTCCCCAATGTTGCACAGTCTAGGATTTCGCCTCGAGTGACCATCAAACAAGTTCTAGAATTCATTTAAATCTGAAGAAACATTTAAATTACATAAACTTTCTCTAAGTGAACAAATAACTCAGTGATAATAGATCAGTGCTCAATGTTGCGCAAGGAATCAAAAGCAAAGCGAAAACCAATAAACATTTCAAGCACACAGATCCATGCATCATTTATCATTTTCCAAGAGTTATTCTTAATTCAGTCATTATCTTATCATCGACCCACAAAATGCAAGAAAAGAGGTACGTGGCATTATTACACCTGAGTCAAGATTGTATATTTCAACAATCCTTAGGACCAGTAGCCCGCAGACTTAAGGTTTCCAGCCTATATACCTTTATTATGAAATAACAAATCAAGAAACAAGATACTTCAAACAACATGAAATAAACAAACTACAGATTTATTTAGAGAGAATGCGTTTCAAGGGTTAAAGAAACCCCATATTCTGTCATTCTCAAGTTTTTTCCACAAAATTTTTTTTTAATCAAAACTGATAAAGACAAAAACACATAACAACTCTAAATTACATAAAACTAAACTTACTCATAAAATAACAAAGTCCAACAAGTCAGCAAACAAAAATAATTCAGTTAGAATGGGTCTAAAAAGTTTAGAAGTTAGCCTCCTTATTCAGCCATTATGGATGAAAGAGATCCATAATGCGTTTCAAGAGGACTTAAACTTTTTTAAGACACCACTCTAAAAGGCAAGATTAGAAAATATTATCCAGAACGAAAGAAATAACCTGAAAAAGCTCAAAAGAAATAACATGAAAAATCTCAAATAAACACAATAAAAAGAAAGCAAACAAAAGTGAAGCAAACCAGCAGATAAAGATTACAGATGGAGTGCTAAATCCAGTTTACACCTTTTATTGCCTTTCGCAAACCAATCTATCCGAGCCATTGTTGGATCAGGCGAATAGACGAATGCTTGTAATTTGTCAATTAACTCCCCTGCAGTTGAAGCTGTAACCAGGATTTGCCTCGCCGACTGTGAGATGAAGTTTTTTTCTACTGCTTGATCAAGAAAAGACAACAAACCATCAAAAAAATTATAGACATTTAACAAACCAATGGGTTTTCGATGGATGTTTAGCTGTGCCCAAGAGGTGATTTGAAATATTTCCTCTAATGTACCATAACCACCGGGCAAAGCTATAAATGCATCAGATTTAATGACCATATGTGCAATACGCTCATGCATGCTAGAGACCTGAAACTCTTCCCCCATTGTGTTGCCTATGATATCTCGCACAGCTAATGGTTTAGGGATAATGCCGAGAACTGTACTTCCTCCCAAGGATGCAGCTGTCGACACACACCCC
>SNVD02009454.1:0-37036 GCA_013180625.2 Boswellia sacra | reverse complement strand
AGAATTTGCTAAGTTTTCCCTTTCCTTTTCATTTTCTGGAATGTCTCCATATTGTATTGTATTTGTATTCTGTCTGAATATGTGTAACTAAAACTGAATTGGTTGAGGGTGATTTCAAAGCCTTTGATATGGTTTTTGTGAATTGATTGTGCAAGGAATTGTTATCCAATTCTCTAATTGAAGTTGCTTGTATTTTCCCATGTTTAATTCTTATGATTTCTTGCTGGATTGTATTTGGGTGGCCAACTGAATATAATCTGGATATTGTCTATTGCTAGACTAGAAATCTTGATCCGTAATTGTCTTGAATTTCTAATCATTAGTAGCAAAATTGTGATCAGAGATTGCAATTGGAGAATATAACCTAAGTTAAAAATCCGAGCTTGTGTGTTTATTGCTTAGATCAACCTATCTTTCTTATCTTTATGCATCCATTGAATTAAATTTAGAGAGCTTGTTCTAGGTTGTTTAATGGATAGAGATTAAATAAAGAGCCTGTTTTATTTAACAACAAGTAAGGAAAGATTGGGATAACAGAGCTTGTTGTTATCTACGGTTGATAACTTCAATGCTGTAATTGGATTACAATTCTATGTTAATTCACAAATTCATATCTTGTTGCAGAGAAAGAACCCTTAACCAAGTGTCTCCCATTGATTTTTCATTCAAATTTACTTTCTGTTTTGTTATTCTTTACTTGCATTCTTATTTCATTTAGTAAAGCATTCAACAAAAAACCCCCCTGTTTAGTTTATTGTTGCTGGAAATAACAAATTCAATTAGAATCAATCCTCGTGGGAACGATATCTTACTTATCACTTTATTACTTGTGTGACTAGTATACTTGCTAGTTCGAACGCATCAATTCATGATAAATTGATCTCCAGGAAGAATTTTGAAGTGGGACAGAAAGTTCTTTTATTTCATTCTCGCCTCAAGTTATTTTCAGG
Organism: Boswellia sacra; assembly: GCA_013180625.2. Classification (NCBI taxonomy): domain Eukaryota; kingdom Viridiplantae; phylum Streptophyta; class Magnoliopsida; order Sapindales; family Burseraceae; genus Boswellia; species Boswellia sacra. The sequence continues at coordinate 36,086 of SNVD02009454.1, read as the reverse complement.
TAAATTACGATCTTGATGTGTTAGACCTTTTGTTATTACTAATGTTTTTCCTCATGGTGCAGTGGAAATCAAGAGCTTAAAAACGAACAAAGTATTTAAGGTGAATGGGCATAGGTTGAAGCCTTACTATAAGAATTCAGTGATGCAGGACATCGATGAGGTACCTCTCTACGAGCCAACTTATCTTGATGGGTGAGGGCAGATAACGTCAGGCTGAGGACGTTAAACCAAGCGCTTATTGGGAGACAACCCAATGTTTTTGAAAAATAAATAAAAAGAGAAGAAGAACAGAAGGTAATGATGATCAATTTTTGTGTCTCAAGGAGATTCCTCTCATAGGCTTTATCGAACGTAATTGATCAGGTTTTATCTCTCTTTGTCATCTGTCTCATTTGTTTCTTTGTTTATTTTTTACTTTTGTTTGCTATTGTGTTTTTATTTCTTTTATGCGTCTTTATTTTATTTTGTTTTCTTTTCATTCCTTTTGTTTAATTTGATTTTTCCGTGCTTTGAGCTCATTTGTGCAACAGCTTGAGGAAACATCTAAACGGAAGCTGAAGCCATTGCCCGAAGGTTTGAAACGTGCACATCTTGGAGAAGAACAGACTCAATCGCATTATCGGTAATATCTCTCCTTTTTCTTCTCTTCAATGGATGCCGATATCTCTCTGTCGAACCTTCGTAAATATTTCCCTTCACTTCCTCAAAATGCTGTGTTTAAAATTTATAAAGTACGAATGACCAGACTTTGGGCGTTGATGCTTCTAAATGTGCCCGCGGATATCCGATGGCTTATCGAAGCCAAGGTGAGATTGTCCGGTGAGCCGGACATTAATCTCGCAAAATACATGCCTGGTCTAGGAAAGAGCTACTACGCCAGAGGCGAAGAGCGAAAAGGTTACAAGTATGTTATAAATGTGCTAGATGGAATTGTAACCAGACTTGTCGATTATTAGGTTTTGTGTCCAGGAATAGAGAAGATAAACTTTCATTTATTAAGAATGGTTTGAGTAATGAGTCGCTGGATAATGTTTTGTTAACTCTCGAGTCACATTCTTGTGAACTTGTTCAGCGTGAATTGCTTAATCTATGGACACAATTTCGTGATGAATTGCAGTGTTATAGTCTAAGGAATCTGACTAAAAATGACCATGTTTGCCAGTTTATAAGAAAACTGGATGGGAAGCAAATCCCCGACTCATAGAAGGCGTTTCAGCCGTTACTGGACGTAAACCAGAGGAAGATGTGAGCCACAATCACAACTACTTGTATATTTAAATGTGTGTTGTTGTTGTCAATTTTTTTTTCTTGTTTCGTTTGATCTGATTATTAATGTTGTTTATGTGTTGTTGTTGTTTGTTGATTTTGTTTGTTTTAATTTCAAGTTTTCTTTTTGACAAACCATATGACTACCCTATGGCATAAGTACACGTGGGAGACAAGTGTGGAGGTTTTGTCAACCTCCGCCGAAAGTGTATCTCCATTTCTAATACTTCACGTGGGAGACAAGTGTGGAGGTTTGTCAACCTCCGCCGAAAGTATATCTCCATTTTTCATGTTTCACGTGGGAGACAAGTGTGTAGGTTTTGTCAAACCTCACCGAAAGCATATCTAATTTTTTCAAATCTTGGGGCGATAAATCTGCATCGAGCAACCCCCACCGAAATTATGTCCCCATGTGTCAAATTTGAGAGCTTTACGTGTGTATATATCCATTCTCCATATCTTCAAATGTCATTTTATAACCTGTCTTGCACTTGAATCGCATAATACTTAATGTACATTATTGTCTTACACAAGTTTAGAGCACTTTTAGAAATGGAGGGAAAAGAAAATACCATTCGGCGATTTAAAATATATTGCGTTATTTTGTGGATGCAATTTTGGTAAAGATGGAGAGTACAACAGCATCTCTTGATCTGGTTAGGACATTAGCTGCGAGGGGTATTCATTTGCTTTATGGTAAGGGGTAGTATTGGGTTAATGGGGTGTGTGTCGACAGCTACATCCTTGGGAGGAAGTAAAGTTCTCGGCATTATTCCTAAACCATTAGCTGTGCGAGATATCATAGGCAACACAATGGGGGAAAGAGTAAGGTCTCTAGCATGATGAGCGTCGTATTGCACATATGGTTGTTAAGTCCGATGCATTTATAGCTTTGCCTGGTGGTTATGGTACATTAGAGGAGATATTTCAAATCACCCTTTGGGCACAGCTAAACATCCATCGGAAACCCATTGGTTTGTTAAATGTCAATAATTTTTTTGATGGGTTGTTGTCTTTTCTTGATCAAGCAGTAGAAAAAAACTTCATCTCACAGTCGGTGAGGCAAATCCTGGTTACAACTTCAACTGCAGGGGAGTTAATTGACAAATTACAAGCATTCATCTATTCACCTGATCCAACAATAGCTCGGATAGATTGGTTTGCGGAGGGCAATAAAAGGCGTAAACTGGATTTAGCGCTCCATCTGTAATCTTTTTCTGCTGGTTTGCTTCGCTTTTGTTTGCTTTATTTTATTTTGTTTGTTTGAGCTTTTTCATGTTATTTCTTTTGAGTTTTTTCAGGTTATTTCTTTCGTTCCAGGTAATATTTTCTAATCTTGGATTTTAGAGTGGTGGCTTAAAGAGTTCAAGTCCTCTTGAAACGCATTGTGGATCTCTTCAATCCATAATGGCTGAATAAGGAGGCTAACTTCTAAACTTTTTAGACCCATTCTAACTGACTTGTTGTTGTTTTCTGGCTTGTTGGACTTTGTTATTTTATGAGTAAGTTTAGTTTTATGTAATTTAGAGTTGTTATGTGTTTTAGTCTTTATCAGTTTTGATTCAAAAAAAAAATTGTGGAAAAAACTTGAGAATGGCAGAATATGGGGTTTCTTTAACCCTTGAAACGCATTCTCTCTAAATAAATATGTAGTTTGTTTATTTTATGTTGTTTGAAGTGTCTTGTTTCTTGTTTTGTTCTTCATAATAAAGGTATATAGGCTGGAAACCTTAAGTCTGCGGGCTACTGGTCCTAAGGATTGTTGAAATATATAATCTTGACTTAGGTGTAACAATGCCACGTACCTCTTTTCTTGCATTTTGTGGGTCGATGATAAGATAATGATTGAATTAAGAATAACTCTTGGAAAATGATAAATGATGCATGGATCTGTGTGCTTGAAATGTTTATTGGTTTTCGCTTTGCCTTTGATTCCTTCTGCAACATTGAGCACTGAGCTATTATCACTGAGTTATTTGTTCACTTAGAGAAAGTTTATGTAATTTAAATGTTTCTTCAGATTTCAATGAATTCTAGAAATTGTTTGATGGTCACTCGAGGCGAAATCCTAGACTGTGCAACATTGGGGAAATGATTTAGGCCATCTTTGGACCATTTGAGCCTTAATAGCCAACCTTGACTGAAATTGATCCCTAGTTACCCCTTTGAGCCTCTGTAAGCCTTTTTCTTTGTTAACTCACTAAAAGATTTCCTAACCTCAAATGAATTTGTTCCAAACAATTTATCTCTTACCTATGAGCACGTAGATCATTCACAATTAAATTTTGAGCTATGTTCTGGTTTTGGGAAGTTAGAGGAGGTTGGAATGTGTCATGAGCAATGCAAATGAGTTCCATTGTGTTTGAAAAAAAAAGAAAAAAGAAAAAAAGAAAAAAGCCAATCTGTACTTATTGTCCACATACTTACACATTGGGGACAATGTGTTGTTTAAGTGTGGGGGAGGGGAAGTGTAATAAAAAAAAGAAAAAAAGAAAAAAAGAGAACAAAAAAAAAAGAATAAGAGATCTATACTCTTAAGTGTTCTTAAAAAGAATGAAACAACAAAGTGTGGGGGTGTAGTTTTCTTTTGTTTTTTGCAAAAAAAAAAAAAAAAAGAGATTAAGTGTTCTAAATAAGTTTGGGGGAGTAACCTGGTGAATTGAAATCAAGTTGTGTTATAGGGTTGAGCTCTACATAGTCTTGAATGATTTATGTGTTTGTGGGTGATTTGAGCCAAATTATTATCCTATATCATACCTTCACCCAAGCCAAACGTTACAAGCTTAATAAAGCCCTACTTGATCTTTAGTGTTGTACTTGTCTACATTAGTGGAGAGTGACTTGAAAAGCAAGCCTATGGAGTTCATTTATAAGCACATCTTCACTATTAAATATGATTCATTTTTATGCATAAACTCATCCGGGTTACAAGTGATTAGGTGAGAATGGCTCTACACACACACACTTGAGGAATTGAAGTGAAGCGAAACTAATCCTTGAGATGAAATTCTTGATCAAGTGCATTATTTTTAAGTTTTCCTTGGGTTATAATTAAGTACAATCTTTGAGGCCTATTTGCAAGTTGAAGCATTTGTGTGTGTTTTAATTTTTCTTTGATTCTGTTTCGGTTTAGTTTTGTTTCGTATCATTTTAGTTGCTCGAGGACTAGCAAAGTCTAAGTGTTGGGGAATTTGATAGGTGTCTATTTATGTATTACTTTCATATCAATTTGTCCATGTTTCTTTGCTATATTCCTTTGTATTTTTATGGTTTTGTGTGGTTTTGATGTTTGTAGGAGTTTTGGAGCAACTTGCACAAAAATGGAGTAAAACCCTTCATTTTCACCTCTGCTAATCAGTCAATTTCTCGGGGTTGATTGTATCGATGTACAATTAGCCAGAAACATGCTATATACCATTGAAAAGCTCTCGAAGTCTATTTTTTGGAGAAATTTACGGTTCACGAATTTATGTAGTGTACCGAAAGTTGTGATAAAAATGGTATGAAAAGTGTATATTTGTAATTCCATATATCACTGTAGCATGTTATTAAATACGGGGCACTGTAGCAAGTTACTGTAGCAAAGTATATAAACATATTTTAGGGTTTTATTTTCATAACTTGAAGAGGGGGAAACGACTTGGAGGCTGCAGCTCTGGAATTCTCTCATTTTTTGGAGTTCTTGAAGGAGAAAGAAAGCTTGGAAAGAGGAAGAACTACAAATCTAAGGAGATTTGCAAAGGATTTGCTAAGTTTCTTTCTTTCTCTTTCATTTTCTGGAATGTTTTTGTATTGTATTGTATTGACTACGTTTTTTAACATGTATAACTGAATCTGAATTGGTTGAGGGTGATTTCAAAGCCCTTGATATGGTTTTTGTGAGTTGATTGTGTAAGAAATTGTTATCCAATTCTCTAATTGAAGTTGCTTGTATTTTCCCATATCTAATGCTTATGATTCCTTACTGATTGTATTTGGAATGGCCAACTGAATATAATCTGTTGTTGTCTATTGCTAGATTAGAAATCTTGATCCGTAATTGTCATGAATTTCCAATCATTAGTAGCAAAATTGTGATCAGAGATTGCAATTGGAATATACAACCTAGGTTAAATAATCCGAACTTGTGTGATTATTGCTTAGATCAACCTATCTTTCTCATCGTAATGCTTCTATTGAATTAAACTTAGAGAGCTTGTTCTAGGTTGTTTAATGGATAGAGATTAAATAAAGAGCTTGTTTTATTAACAACAAAGTAAGGAAAGATTGGGATAACAGAGCTTGTTGTTATCTACGGTTGATAACTTCAATGCTGTAATTGGATGACAATTCTATGTTAATTCACAAATTCATATCTTGTGGCAGAGAAAGGACCCTTAACCAAGTGTCTCTCATTGATTTTTCACTCCATTTTAAATTTGCATTGTGTTATTCTTCTTTTGCCTTTGTATTAAGTTTATTTAATCAACCAACAAAACCCCTCATTTATTCTGTTTTTGCTTTCGAATAACAAATTTAATTAGAATCAATCCTCGTGGGAACGATATCTTACTCATCACTTTATTACTTGTGCGACTAGTATACTTGCTAGTTTCGAACGCATCAGTCGGAAGGCGAGTTGAAGCTTGAGTTGTACGTCGGATCCAACCCTAAGAACAAAGAAAACAGTCAAGGGTGCCGGCGGTGGTGCCGACGAAAACCCTCCGATGCCTAAGTCAGTTTTCGTTACACCGAAATTTTCTAATAGAATTTCTTAGAGAGAGAAGATCTCAAAAGCAAAAGAAATAGAAAGAGAAAGAGTTCAGAAAAATGTACATACCTTGAACAAAAATCTGGAGGGTTTATATAGACATTAGGAGGAGTCATTATGGGACCCAGATAATAGGCCCAAATAATGGGCTTCAGTAATAGGCTTACTATGTTAGGTTTAATTAAAGCACAATTCTGTTATAACCATAACAGATGGTAATAGCAAAAATGATTAGATGTAGACAAAAAAAAAAAACCATCACCAGGACACACATGCAGTGGCCATAGGAGGGATTGAAGAAGAAAAGAAATAAAGGAAATGGAAGAGAATTAGGAAAGAAATAGAGAAAAAAAAAACCAAAAGATCGACGAGTGGCATAATTAAGAAGAGAGATTTGAAGTTGACATTGTAGTGAACTGAACATAGGTTAAACATATTTGTTCCTCGATCTACTCCTTTTCCTTATTATTACTCAGGGCAACTATTAGCTCTGGTTCCTCACCATTGGCTATTAAAGAAACCTTGGATTGGGAGGTCTTGGTGTACTTTCAGGGGAAGGCGAGCATATCAAACAAAGCCAAAGAGTGAAGGAATAATTTGATATAAAGGATTTGAGAAGAGTAAAGGAATAATTTGCGGCAATATCCAATTTAGGGCTGGGCACTAACAGCAAGTGGCGTCAAAGGTGGCGGTGGAGAGTTAGGAACGAATAGAAAAGTGTGAGAGAGGAGAGGGTGAGACAAGAGAGGAATAATTATTTTCAATTATTTTTATTAAATGACTATTATAATCCTTTATAATTAACTTATTTACCTCTATTTAACTGTTAAACTAACAAAAGAATAGTCCACAATGTTTTTCTGAAAAGATAGGGTTGGCGCTTATACAAAAGTGTAAAAGACATTTTTGGATGATAATACGGCAAAAACATAGGAGTTGTTTGTGAAATTTTTCCAATGATAATAATCAAATTTGACTCTTCTAGAAATCAAAGCATAAGAGGTGGACAATAAAGGTAACTGTTGATGGAATATTCTTTAAATCCCAAAATTAGTTTAGAATGCAAATCAAACCCTAAAGATTATTTTTTAATTCTATAGTCCAAAAATTAGTTAGGGTTTGAAGTATACAGCCTTCATTGTCATTGTCAACCTCCAAAAGTAATAATAATAAATGTTTACCTATAATCAATTATTAAAATGAAAAATAAGAAGGGCAATCATCACAAACCACCCTTGAGGTTTAATTCACACTCAAAAAAAAGTTTGACAATTTTAACCAAAAGCTCCCTCAAACTTCTAGAAATGCATCACACATACTACCTATTGATGGAATCCGCTATGTGAAGTTAACATAATAAGATTAGAACCAGAACTTCATTTAATTATGGGATATTTACATTTCCCCCCTTGAGGTTCACTGCCATTTATCACCCTCACATTTCAGATATTGTAATTTGTCCCCTGAATTTGAATTAAGTCTATTAAATTAAACGGTGTATGGGTAAAATAGGAAAAAAATTACATGGATAAAAATAATAAATAAATGACAATAATAATAATTAAAAATAATGTATTATATTTAATAAAATCTCAACAGCTTAGCATTTAATTAAATTAACTTAGGTTATCGTTTTCTTCAAAATCTCACCACCGTCGTCCTGTCTTGACCTCTCACCTTCGCCATCTCCATCACCCCTCATCACCGCCATCTCCATCGCCTTTCATCCTTGCCATCTCCATTGCCGCCCATTTTTGCCACTCCATCACCTCCCATCTTTGCCACTCCATTGTCGCCCGTCTTTGCCACTCCATCGTTGCTCGTCTCCGCCACTCCATTGCCTCCCATCTCCGCCATCTCCATCGCCACCCATTTTTGCCACTCCATCACCTCCTATCTTTGCCACTCCATCGCTGCCCATATTGGCCACTCAATCGCCTCCCATCTCCACCATATCCATTGCTGCCCATCTCTACAAATATATTACTTCCCATCTCTACCATCTCCATCGCCTCCCATCCAAAAGTCATTGAATTAGTTCGCATTCATGTTGTAAGTGTCTTTTCCTCCATTAATTTCTTCAATTGTGATTTGATGACTAGAGTAGAGAGAGATTAGGTTAGAAAGTACTTGAATCCTTTGTTTTATTTTGTTAATGTCTCAGTTGAGTGTGGAAGTTTGGATTCAATTTGTTAATATAATCTTGTGTTTAGATTGTTTTTATTATTATTAATTTATTAAATTTCTCTTAGATGTATAACTAAATTTTATTAGTTTTACAGTGTTATGAGCATTACCATTAATTGTTTAGGAACAAATTTTTTTTTCTTTTTTTGAAACTTTTTTGTTTTGAAGTTTCTTTCTATGTACTCTATTACCAGCTTAAACCTTGAGTTTCTTGCTTCTAAAACTGTTGAGAGTGTGACCAAAGTCTCACATCGACTAGACATGGGGAGGATCATGGGTGTATAAGTATAAACAAAATTTCCATTGGTATGAGGCCTTTTGGGTAGAATCCAAAAGCAAATCCATGAAAGCTTAGGCCTAAAGCGGATAATATCATACCAATATTGAGTTTTGTGTGGTCCACAGTCTCAACAAGTGGTATTAAAGCCTAGGCCCAAACTTAGCCAAGAGAATACATGGAAAAAATTCTCGGGATGCCCAACAAAGGTTGGTGGTTTCCGGTTATGCCAAACTAAGGTGGTGGGCCCTGGGTCTCACTTAAAGCTCATGATCAGGTCCATGGTTAAGCTCTATTTGATCAGGCGGTGTGTCCTGAATGCTTCACGGACATGTCTTAACGCCAACACGATGAAGAGGAGTTGACCTAGATAGAGTAGCTCTCGAGATAGTTAAACTCGATGGAGTAAAAGGATGGATGGTCGTTTGAGCAGAGGCTCAAAAAAATATCACAATGATGTGGTTCTTTTTTCGAGAGAAGGATTGTTGGGAGTGCGACCCAAGTCCCACACCGGTTGCCCAGAAAAATATTACAATGATGTGGTCCTTTATTCAAGGGGAGGATTGTTAGGAGTGCGACCAAAGTCTCACATTGGCTAGACATGAGGAGGATCATGGGTATATAAGTATAGACAACTTCATTGGTATGAGACCTTTTAGGTAGGATCTAAAAGTAGATCCAGGAGAGCTTAGGCCTAAAATAGACAAATCATACCAATGTGGAGTTTTGTGTGATCCATAGTCTCAACAGAAACCTTATAAAGTTTGGCATAGTTTTTTGTTCAGAAATTTTAAGTTGTTGGCTGATTCTGGTTATTTAGAGAGATGGGAAACAAAATATTGTCTGGGGAATGAATTTCTTTTTCTTTTTCTTTTTTTTTTAATTTTTTATGTTTTGAAGTTTCTTTCACATGTACTATATTACGAGGTTACAAGTGTAGTTTACTAGTATCGAGGTTGCTAAAAGTCTAATTTATTATCCAATCTAGTGTAAACATGTAATAGATTGCAGATCTTTTTATTTATGGCTGTGATATTTTTCTCTTACTGTCATTGGGGTTGTGGAATTAATGGTAATTGATGGTGGTGGTGGTGCGATAGAGAACAGGTGAGATGGAGAACAATTAGGGCAATCAAGTCAACTTGTATAATATTTTGGGTAATTTTGTCAAAAATGTTAGTTTATCTTTCATCTCATTATTTTCCCATTTTTTATTACATACAATGCATTATTTTATTATTTTAATGGTCAAAAAGGTTGACAAAAGGGTATTCAATCTTGCTATGCACCTTTTCTTCTGTCCCCTGTTTATGGCATTGTTAGAGGCTCTATTGCCATTTAAGTTAATGGATTCAATTCGAATTCAGGGGAGAAATTTCAATATCTGAAACCTGAGAATGAAAAAAGGCATTGGAGCAAACCTCAAAGGGGAAACTGTAAATATCCCTTGATCATTATTGTCATCATCCCCAATTCTAGAACTACACCAGGCGCAAATCTTAAAATCATTTAATTGCAAACTTATTCAAACTCAACTCATTCTTCCTTTTACAAAAATTATATTCACAATAAATCCACATAATTGAAATTTGATTTTGCAATCCATCGTGCCACCACACCAAACTGACAAACCATGACCAAAAATATCTAACGACGACAACCTAGGAGCACACCCTGATATTGCATATAAACTCTTAAAAGTCCAGAATCCAGTTTCTACACCATCAACCCTTCCTACCAAAGTCGTTTTACCATCACAAACTCTTGATATTCCCCCCATCTAAAGTTGTTGCATCCTCAAAGCCAAGGCCCCATCAACCCCAAAATCTCCAAAAATGCCTCCTCTTTCAACAACGTCACCAATATAGCCATCAATGGCGCCACCATAACAGGTTGACAACCACCACAACAACAAGGCATAAACTACAACATTAATTATTATTTAGATTTGTGTAGTACTCAAATTTTTGTTATTTTGGCATAAGACTTCTTTTAATTTCAATTTTTCTTTCTTTTCTGGTATTCTCTTGAATAGAGGGAGTTGTAATATAGGAGGTAGATCGGAACATTTTTTAAAAAATTTGTCGATTTCGAATTTACTTGTTTTTTTTTTGTAATTATTTAAAATTTCTAAATAAGAGTAACAAGGGTAATTCTAGTTTCAAACTAACTATAGTTAACGAAATGTGTTAGTCAGGGTTGACTTTGATGAATTTGTAAAACACTGAGGGAGTCTTTGGTTAAAATTGTCAAACCTTATTTTTGAGTGATGAATTCACAAACCTTAGGGTAGTTTGTGATGATTACCCAAAATAAAAACACTATTTCATATTTTGTTATACTTTTACTTTCCTCCAATATTTCAAACAATGTAATTTGTTCTATCTAATACTATATAGATCTAGTTTTCACTTTGCAGATAGGGAAATTTACATTACTGGCCTCCATTTTGTGGGCCGTTTTAAAAATAGCCTCCAAAACAAAAAGTTTTCATGAATTGATCACAATGGCTTTATTTCATTTGAAACAAAATCAAACTCTTCGTTCTCCCTCCATCATGCTCGTGGGATGAGTCATATCTTGCTTGTTGGGGCAAATTCATTAGTAAGAAGATAACAACATCTATTGGGACTTTTTCAAAAGAATATAGACTATGCTTATAAGAACTACGAAACGGTTCAAGACAAATGAGAGATGCATGCATTGATTTGGTGTCATACCTGCCACTGGTTGTGAAAGGAGACCTTCACCACCAGCCATTTAATGACAAGAGTTTCGACTTTGAGTTTTCAAACTCGTTTGATCATGCACTGTATCCAGATAAGTCCATTTGATGATGAGAGTTTCGACTTTGATTTTGGGAATTGGGATGTGAGTTTTGGTGTGCGATTATGGGTTTTATACTAAAAAATGGAGGATTGCCGAAGGTTGAAGAAGGTTTTCGACGATTTGACAGGTGGACGAAGAGTCATCGAACCCACTCATCGAACTTTCAAATGTTCATCAAACCGTGAAATTCTATGTCATGTAGTATCGAACGCTCGTTGAACTATGTCAAACCATCGTCGAAAAGCATTGTCTAATTATCAAACTAGGCAGTATGGTCATTATTAATGGGAGGCCATTTGGAGGCTACGTCATAAAACTTTATGGGCATGACGTATTTTTAAAAAGACTCCCAAAAGGGGGGTTGGTCTTGTAAATTTCCCTTGAAGATAATGCATCTTCAAGACATAGTTCATTATTGATCATACAGTGTTAACGTTAATTGATAGTATAATAATAACACATATGTAACAATTTTATTAGGAAAAACAACACTAAACCCCCTGAGGTTTAACGAAGAAAATAAACCTCCTAAAGTGTCTATAATAATTTTCTGCACCTGCTATTAGCTTTTGTTAGTGAAAAGTTAAATTTGACATGGAAGTATCTACTATACCCTTCATACAATATATTTAAAATGAATAATAATAATAATAACATTCAAATTGTGATCTTTCATTTGTCAAAAGTGATGGTTTACATATTTAAGTTGAGAAATGTATGATATATCTTTAACATAAACAATTTGAAAATAAAATAAATGTTTTTATATTGAAAATATAATAATATTCCCAATAAGTTAACAATGATAATTTTATGTTCAAAATATAATTGTCCTTTCACAATTTTTTCATATCCCAAAATTAAAAAAAAAAAAATAGAAGACCACGAGAGACGAAGAGAATATTCAACAACTTTGGATTTAGGGTTTTATTAATTTGAGAAGAGTTTTCTTTTGGTATGCTAGGAAAAAAAATGTGGAAGAACAATTGTAACAATATTTTGACAACACATTATACATTTTTTTATATTTTTTTAATATTTTTCTTTTTCAAGGTATCAAAATTTATCATTTTTAAGTGGTTGTGTGAAGGATATATAGGACAATTCTTAACCTGCACGTGTCAAACATCACTTTTTACAAATAAAAGTTAACCAAAGGATAGTCTCAGTTGCTATTAACAGTTTAAGATGTTAATTATATTTTTTTAGCATATCTTAGAGGATTGAACGCTACTTTTCTATGCAAAGTGGCTGAGAAATGGTTTAAAGATATAAATTTACTTAAATGACCACAGTTAGATTTAACATAAAAAAGTTAACTGGATAGTTAAAGGTGGTGATATTTTTTCAGTTTTTCAGCAGATATAGGGACAGAGGTAAAGCTTTTGTGATAAATATGGATACACACCCAAAGTGTGTATAAATTTTAAGTACCGGCTGCGTGAGCATGATCCATTGTTTAACTAAATTTACATTAGTAAATATAGAAACAATTAATTGAATAAACTAATTAATGGAAGTTGTAGTCCTAGTTCTTAACACCATATCATTATTTAAACTCAATTTTTTCGATCAGACCCACCCATCTTTGATGAATTAACACCAAAACCATAATTATTTAAACTCATTATCAAAAACCTTTCTTTTCTCTCTTTTCTTCCATAATTATTTAAACTCATTATCAAAAACCTTTCTTTTCTCTCTTTTCTTCCATGATCTTGAAATGGGTTTCGGAATTATTGGAAGCTCAAGGTCTCCAATAAGCAAGTTTGGGGATGAGTTAAGAATTTGCTTCGAAAATACCCATAATTCAGCAATAACAGTGAAAACACACTTACAAGAAACAAATAAACGTTTACTAGCTAAGAACTACCTACCCCTAAATAGAGCCTTTGTAATTTGTATGTTATATAAATGTTATGTCCAAGGACCAATAGATTGTCTATTTATGCTAATATAATTCCGAAGTTAGTAAGATTACTAAGGGTGTCTATTTATGGTTGGTTTTAATTTTGACAATAGATGTGGTTGATATTAATTTAAAATATATTGATAAATGTGTATTTTTAGGAAATGTTTTATGAATTTGAAAACAAAGTAATAGGAATCATAATCTAAATATGTATAGCTTTCCAAATAGAAATAGAAAATTAGGTGTAAAATCCTAAAGCCAAATTCTAGTAAAACAATGATGTAGTGCAAGAACTGAGAGGAACATTTATGAATACACGACTTAGCATTCTCAAAATCATAGCATTAGCACAGAATCCTAACTGTTGAGATGAAAACCAATATTCAATCTAATTAAATAAATTTTATTTGGTATAAACTAATTTGAATGAAACAATTTCCTAAATAGGTGACATGAGATGATAAAGGGTTTTTGTTTTTGTTTTTTTTTTTTCTTAATGGGCTCTTGGAGGCAAATGGCTCATTTGTGGCTATGCTTTTGCTTGATTAAAAAACGGCTTATATTGATTTGCTATTTTTGTTAAATTTTGTTTTAAGTACTATGTTATTACTACTAGTTGCGCTTTGGCAAAATTTTGAGGGTGATATCCAAGGTTAAAGCTACTACAACTTTGAATGGGCATTAGCACATGTAAAGGATGCAACATTATTGGTGTATAAACTTGAATCAAGTAAATTAAATAATATTGAAATGATCATGAACTAATACTGTAACGACCGGTCCCTCGGCCGAGCACACTACAGCACTAGGACCTTACGGTTGTCCTCGATCACACAACAGTCAGCATTGTCCGCTTTGGGAAACGGGGCCTCAAGGGACACCCTCTATTACCCTCACGATTTTGTTCCTGTTAGGCCCATAGGCTCTAGGACGCGTCCCCCACTCGAACCCGGGACCTCCACCACAAAGGCGCCCGAAGTTCATCATGAGTACCATTGGTCCCAAATGGTACTCATGATGAACTTCGTCATGATGAAATTCGGGCGCCTTTGTGGTGGAGGTCCCGGGTTCGAGTGGGGGACTCGTCCTAGGCCTGTGGGCCTAACAGGAACAAAACCGTGAGGGTAATAGAGGGTATCCCTTGAGGCCCCGTTTCCCAAAGCGGATCGAGGACAACCGTAAGATCCCGGTGCTGCAGTGCGCCCGAGTGGGGGACCGGTCATTACAAATACGACCATTATTGTCGTGTGAGTCTAAAAATTATGCAGAAATCAATGAGAAATTCCAATCTAATTGTGGTGTGACTTAGCATAAAACTTTAAATAAATAAGCGAATTATAATTAAAATCAGAATTGAAGGTATCGAAAAACTAACTTGTAGACTCCTGGTTGCAAATTAAACACAATTTATGGTGGACTCAGATTCCGGGCAAAACTCATTGAACCTGGAAAGAATGTTTGGATTTCCCCACTCCAGAATCTCCAATCAATGGATACAATCTTAAGGAGATAATCGTAATCGTGATCAACCTCGTACGCCAATTTTTCTCTTATATATGTTTATAAGACACCTGAACCTATTACAATTACATGATTAGCAATCACAAAAATGAATGCCCAAAAAACGTGTTTCCACGTGCATGCATGCTTCTTCTTCTTCTTCTCTTTTCTTCAAAGAAACAACAACATATAACGATAGAAAAAGCAAAGAACACTGACCATGAAAGGAATGAAGAACAGAAATCAGAAACCTTTGTTAATCGAAAATCCTGGAAGCGAAAGAGGTTCAGTTGTAAAGAGAAGAGAGCACCAGGGAGGAAGACGGAATAACCCAAGGGAAAGGCATTTGAAATGGCTTCCGATTAGGAATTAATTTAACGTGCCAAGCTCGCGGTGAGTTTAAATGTGTACTATTTCTTGGTTTAATTAGTTTATAAAGAATATTTGAAGGGCTTACTATAATTAATATGATATAAATTAATTGGGATAATCAAATAATATACATCCAAAATCATGTATGTCCAAATCACAGAACACGAATTTGACTTTGACTATTATAACATTCATTAAAGATACAAAATTTTAGATAAAATTTGGGATAAGTATATATATTACCGTTACTATTTAGTGATGTGTTAATCTTCTTATATATAATTTTATTATTTTCTCAGAGCCATATTTGCTCTAAAGATGTTTAACTGATTGAAAATTTTCAACTTAATTTATACTAAATTGAAAAATAAGATCCAAGCTACATATTAAAGAGTAGTGTTATATAAAATTAAAAAATAAGATCAAATATCTATAACTACTCTTACAAACTTTGTTTATAAAGTCATGTATATAAATTGATACGATATCATTCATTTATTCGTAGATTATCACTCTCCATTAAATGAATTGATTTTATCATCTCATAACATGTCGGTTTATATGCAAGTGTTTATAAGATTTGTATGACTAGCATTATTCATATTGAAACTATAGATATTGTGTTTAGTATAAATTCCATCAATTAGATGAGAACAAATGATAACCGAATCTTTGAAGTAGTTTGTGGGGCCATTTAGTTAGAAGCTTATAGCTTCGAAATGAGATCTTACATGATCCAAGTGAGATTACATATCAAAAGTAGCATAAAATGACTGCTTCAGGCGATTCACTACCAATAATGCTAGACTTGCTTTGGTCTTGCAGCTATTTAAAATCAAAAATAAAGATTAAGATTATTATTCTTATTATTATGTATTATACTTATATAAAACCCAAACTCTATAACCTGATATGACAACCTATATGATAAAATTCTATTGGAGATGTAACTTCCCGTATTTTTTTCCTCTTCTACTGAATTTTTGCCTTGTAGACTGTCACATCAGATTGTAAAAGTTTGGGTTATATATAGGTTGTTGGCTTGACTTCTTTTATGTAAGATAGAAAGAGTTCAATCACAGATAGACCATAAAGGGAAGAAGGTTACCGGCTATACTAAGAGCAAGCGAGCTAACCATAAGGAGAAGTAAGCCAAGAAGCAAGCCTAGGCTAGAATGCTGACTGTGGAACAAGAAACCTAGCAAATAGAGGATAAGGGGCTTCAACTTCAGCTTCAATAGACTGGAAGCAAGCGTACGAAAGGTAAGGATTGGTGAACCAATAGTGAAGGCAGTGGGGTGCTTTGATCATGTAGTTTTGTTGCTTATTCGTAGTACTGGAAAGTGGCTTCAAGTAGGGAACTTCATCAGTGTGTTTTCGAAGTAGAACAAACAACGGAGGAAGTTTACTGTACGAAATGACTTAAGTCGCACTAGTCCGGTCCGGAATTGCATGTGCATGAGAAAGCTTAGTATACATTGATATATCTCCATCCTAATGATGTGATACATCTATGCAATCCCATGTGAACGTCTAGATTCCACCATATCTAAGTAAGGACCAAGATTCTCTCCTGATCTGACCTTTATCTTAGCAAAATATAGACATATAATTGATAGTTAATACACAATAAATGAGAGATGAGAGAGAATATATATAATAGATCTTAATCACTCAAAGTCAATAAAATCTACGTGACACAAGATCTGAAAAAGCTAAGGTGAAGCTAAGATCACGAAAGGATCCTAATTCTCTAAGTAATCTAAAAACTTTAATTAATCTTCTTGTTTTGAAATTAAAACTAAAATAAGAAACAATCAATAATATTTTGACAATATTAAATTACTAATATAGTAACATTTACATATCCATCTAGAAGTGTAAATATATAAAACATTAATCAATTATATGGACGTGATTTAACTAATGATATATTTGAGGTACCCTGAACTTTCTCCTTATATAAATATTGATTGTAAACATTATCGATGTTGGAATGATTAAGATGCTACTAATGAGTCATAATACACATCCGAAAATTTATCTCAAAATCATGTATCTTAAATAACTTGACACAAAATTAAAATACCATATCATATCACGTCATTTATTACATCATCACACCATTCACTTGGCAAACTTATATTAGATACACATTATTTGGGGTATAAAATTTCAAAAGAGTATCATTATTCTTCTTATAATAATATGTTGCAATGATAGTCATTAAGTCATCTTTGCCAGCTCTTTTGACTAAAGAAAAAAAAATTAAAATTAGTAAAAGGGCGTGAAGCAAATTAATATCAATGAATTAATATTGAGCGAAACACTGTTGAGTAAATTGATCATCTAATCTTACTATACTTATCTAAACATTATGATTATATATATCTTATGCCATCATATATATGCCCCCAAGGGATAGTTGAGGGGTTTGGGACTTGGTGCATTAAATCAAGGTCCTAAGTTATTTTAAGAAAAACTTAAACTCAAGAGATACTCTAGTAAACATTTACATAATATTGGGGAGAAACATTTACACGATATTGGGGAGAAACACCTAGAAAGAAATACTCTTGGAGAGAAATACTCCGATAAACATTTACAATAAAAAAATTTAAGATTTATAGCTATGAAAATCTTGACGAGAAATTTTTACACTTACCAATAAATAATATCACACTACATAAATTACAATGAGAAGATTTAAGATTGGGTGAAAATCTTGACATGAGATGTACAGAGAAATATTTACCCTCATCAATAAATAGTATCACATTGCAAAAATTTTAAATGAAATAAAACTATTCGCTATGAAATCAAACCAAAAACATTTTATTTACCAACATTAAATAGAAAATTAAGAAACAAAAAAATTATGTGGGTCATGTTTGCAAAATATAGTTTGTTTTATTTTTGGATCATTTAACTTAAATTTCCTTCAATATCTCAATAAAATAGGAAGAATAACCCTTTTTTATTATTATTATTTTACTTGATATTTCCTTTTTCATAGATGGTCTGATAAGTAACCTCTCCACGTTTAAGTACTTGCCATGCATGTTTATGCAACATGTGGACTCAACGTCCATTATTATTTTTCAAATGTAATTTCATGTGTATAAATATATAGGAAAACATGAGAAAATACATCACAAAAATTTTAGTTCATGAAATTAAGTCTTAATAGCATTCAATTTTTTTCCTCAAATTTCATAGACCATATCATAGATATCACGATGGATTACTTTTGAAATCAACATTATATATGAGTTTTTGTAGTTGGGTTGTGAATTATGACTCTGTAAATAGTTGGACATAATTTAAATTTTCAAACACTCACACGAAGAAAGGGTACGTGGTATCAAAATTACATTTGCAAATCCTTGTAATCTCTAGCACAATCGAAGTAAGTCAGGTAAAAAATAACATCTGCAAAACTGTTGGGTCCATAATACTATTTGTGTCGTCCTAGGCCTATCACAGAGAAGTACTTGAATCATAAATAAACTATTCCAATTGACTAATGTTATATTATTAATTCAAACATAAGTTATACGATTATTACTATTTATAGTCTATATATAATATACATAATAATGAATACATCAGTTTACATTAAATAACAAATTAACAATAAGGATTATTTTTCCTTTAAAGATGTTGAAAATGGCTAGCATCTAAAACCTTTTGTAGGTATACACAGATTTGGAACCAATCTGCGTATTATCGATGATCATCTCTTATTATGATGTAACTTGTTTATACATGAGTTTACATGGGCTTCAACATTAAGCCATACATACATATATAAATATATACTCAATCAAATAAAATCTTCTTCAATACCCAAAAGTTGTTCTTACTCTGAAGAATTAATTTCCTTGTCATGATAGCATTCGACAAACATGTCTTCCATAGCAAGGAAAAATTAATTTGAGTTTGTATGATTTCTTTGAACAGGCAGGAGTGTAACACCCTAAAGTTTACTAATGATTATGATATTTTTATGTTACCATATATATATGTGTTGGGTATAGGTGTTGTTGTAATAAAATAAGGATTGGGGGAGGTGATTGAAAGAATTAAGGAAATGAGAGGCTGAATTGTGTTTTTCCCTATCATGTTTATCTATATAAACCCCCTAGACTCTAGAAAGACCTATTTTCTTCCCCTTTTCTCTTTGAAACGTCCAGCAGCCTCTCTCCCTATTTCCCTCAATTTTGCCATGGAATAAAGAGGAGAGGAAGGAAACAAGAGTCCAAGAGGTAAAGATTCACTCTTCTATCTCTAGCTCTAGCCATACCCATGCAATTAAGTGATGGTTTATTATTGTTTGTGATATTTCATGTTAGGCATATGCTATAAATGGCTAGAAAAACATGAATTAGAGTGAATTATGGAAGAATTTAAAGATTTGATGATGCTAGGAAGCTAGAAATAAAGTATGAGCATGAATCTTGCAGAGTTTTTTTCCTAAACAGTGCTAAGTCTGAAAATTCTCATAAATTCCATGGTTGTTTGTGACTCTCAAACTTTTATATGATAAACTAGACACATTAAGAAGTTTATAGAATTTTGAAACACTTAAAAATTCGTGTTGTGTGAATTGTAATAAATTTTTGAAGTTCTGGTTTGAAATTGTGAATTCCCCTGTTTTAGAATAGGGCATGGGGAATGAACTCAATTTGAGGAGGCAAATCTTTGTAAATTTCTTGATTTTTAATTTGCAAACCCTTTTCTGTTAGACTGTAAATTTTCATGATTTTTTGAGTTGTGTATGAATTTTTATGAATTTTCAAAATTGGACTTACAGAATTGTGAATGACAATTTCCAGAACAGAGCATATGGAAGAAATTTCATTTGACTTATTTAAACTCCTTATAAAATCATGATTTTTGGTGGAATGACTCTTATATGTGTCTAGTTCTAGACTCAGAAGTTTGGTAAAGATTTGATTATTGCAGAATTTTATAAAATTATTCAAAGTTGCACTGTTCAGTTGAGAGGTCTACAAACAGATTTGCTGTGTGAATGAAATTAAGGATTTTCAAGGGGTATATGACCTTATTTTGACTCAATAAAATTCATGGACTATAATGTGTATGTTTATTTATGTTCCATGAAGTTGGGTGGTGATTAGAAATGAATAACCCCTTATTATAATAATCCAACCAATATGTATTTGTGACAGTGTTTAATAAATGATGTTGTTGGTTGGTTGAAATATTGTTAACCTATAAGAGGTTTAATTTTTTCTAAATGGACACTGATCAATGTGTCATGACTATGGTAATGGTTACTAGAGAGGAAGGAGAAGAAGAAGAGATGAACTTTAAACAATTGCTTGTCAAGAAATACACAACAACAAAATTAAGAGGCGAGGCTAATCAGGTAAGTAGCTAGACCCTTCTGAGGACACAACAGATGTTAACTCTTAATGAAATGTGTTTAATGATTGTGTTTATGAATATATGTGAAATGTGTTGATAGAATGTGGATGAGGCCATGAATACATGGACCTTGATATGGGAAATGATTTAATTGGGGTTTATATTGATTTATGAAATTTGTGATTTCGCACACTTTGATGTGTATGTGAGTTACATGTTGGTGTAAATTCTTTGTTTGTGAGATATAAAAATTTGAATGTGCCTTCATATATGTGAATTTGTTGTGATATGGCTTGAATAACATTGCCAATGAAACGATGTGTGTATATGAAGAATGAAATACATGCCAAACATTCTAGGATACTAATTCCTCATGTGAGATGTCCTAACAAATGAATGTCAATGAAATACCATGTGTATTAGAGTTCCATGAATATGTATGAGTGGAAAATGAATGAGACTAGTTATACATGGACATAGTTGTGCAACGATATGACTGAAATATATCAAAGAGTAATGAAAGGGTTGACATGAATAAAGAAGTCAATGGGGTTCTATGTTTGTAAAAATGAAGCCAATGTGTGGATTGTGCACATCCATAAGTGTATATGAGATATATAGGCTTATTGTATTTATAAATGTATATGTGATTAATGAGAAGACTACGTAGAACTCAATTATGAAAGTGAACTGCAATATTTTGATGTGTGAAGGCATGCATCACTGTGTGATGTGTTATGAATTTGAAATTATATGCCAAGCCCATAGGAATATATTGAATGTCAAATGTGAAATATGACACTGTTAAATGTTAGCATTATAGTGAATGAATTGTGACAAGTTGTGATTGGATTAGAAGCTTGACATAGAGCTTCATTTATGCGACTGAAATGTGAATTGTGATATGTGAGTGAAAGCTTAATATAGAGATTCACTGATGTGACTGAATGTGAAAACCGATATGTGAGTGGCATGCCACAACTCATAATACTTGGCTCTCATAGCTTGAGGGGAGGTCTGGACCATGTGTTTCCCTACATGGGATTCGGTAGTATAGGCCCAGTATCACCCAGATTGTCAGACTAGCCTTGAGTTATTTCAGGTGTAGGCATCTCTGTGAATATGTACTGTTCCGTTTAGCAGGATAGAGTCCAACAGGACTATGTGGCTATCACCTTCGGGTGATGGCAGATTCGTGTAATGTGAGAAATACTCACTATGACGATGCCTTGCCTACAGATGCAGCCAATGGGTGGCTATGTGATATAGGCCCATATATGTGATCTGATTGTGATATGATAAGTCCTACCTTGATTAGAGAACACTGTTCCTAAGTATCTGTGACTGTACTGTGGAAGCTCCCAAAATTATGTGAAATGGATATCCATATGAACAATGTGTTTAGATTGTGGAAACTTATGTGTGAATGATTTATGTGTTTATGGGAGCACATAAGGATGTGTTAGACTTGTGGAAAGTTTATTTGTAAATGAGACATTTGTATATAAATGGGTGTTTGTATAGACATATGTGATGAGCTTTGACATAGAAAAGCCACGTTTGATTACCTATAGACAAGTATTTATAGAATTAGAAATGTGATGGGATAAGTGAGTAATTGGTCTAGGAAATTGGCCAATGATGCAAGGTTGACGCATGAGCACCATTAAATGGAGCAAGAGCGTATCTTTAACCGACCTAAAGAAGCATAGGCAAAGGAATGGTGTCGCTGTGTCATACTTTTTATACTGGAGCGCCACTTGCACCGACTCAAGTAAGACAGATCAGAGAGTTGGCACATGCGTGCCTCTCCCTTGGCGCAAGAGCGCGAAATTGAAATTTGCAACGGATTGAAAATCAGAAACTTGGCACCACCGCACTAGTTCCCTCGCACAGAGGCGCGATCCTTGAACAGTGAAATAAGTTTTCTAACTTTCTTAGTAAGACACTGGTGGCTTGTATACCAAGAATTGAACAGTAATCAGTGATTTATTGAATAAATATTGAATAGTAGTCATATTCTGAAATGTTATCACCATTAATTGTTTTATTTTGAGTGTTACGCCCATTTTTATAATTCTAGCTGCTTACTGAATTTCATACTCACTAGTCTATTGTGTATCTCAGGTAATCGATCGGTTAAAGATTATGGGAGGATTTCGGTATAGCAACGACTGTGTTCTCTTGGCAAGCTCTTACCCACTACAGTATTACTATATTGGATGCGGGGTGTGACAAGGAGATTAAACGATCACTTACATTGTAAGCAGTTTGTGAAAGGATGGACGAAGTAAATACTATATACATACCAATCTAGGTATTGCTTTGTGGATATGTACAAAGAAATTTAAAGAGAAAAAAGTAAAAATATTTTTAAAGAAAGCATGGAGTCAAAATGAAAAACCTTTTTAATGAATCAAGAAGTATAATTTGGGTAGGTCATCTTTTATGGCTGAACAAATAGACTACAAAATCACAAATATTATCTTTCTATAAATATTCAAACCCTCCAGTAGCAAGATTTTTTTCGTTTAAATACAGATGCAAACTTTCTTCCTGGATGACATAGAGAAAAATTGAGCTGGAGTGTAATTGGTAAGAATATATTCTATATGTGAAATTTTTTTCGTGAGTTTTAGTCTAATTGATAGAACTAATTTTTATATCAGGTTCCTAATTAAACTTATTGAGTGATGCTATAATTTTTTAATAATTGCTTAGTGATTACATGTTTAATTTCAACTCAAATATGGCACTTAATGATCACCAAACGCATGCAGCTCTTTTGCTGCAGAAAAGTGTAAATATTAATGATTTAGAGAGGATAGAAAGTGTGAAGAAAAACAAGTAGAAGACCAGTTTTTAAAGTAATTAAATACATGCATGTTGCATTTCCACCTTTAGCGAGCTTTAATTAACGGTAGAAGAATTCTCAATATGGAGAAGAATATGTTGAGTGCAAAGACCTATTAGTACTTGAGGCTTTCAAGGAATAACTTAAGGATCAATTCAAGCTAAAAAGTAAGCAAGGATTAAACATAACTACCAAATTTATAATGAGTTTCAATCTAATTAGAAAATTTTTTTCCATAAATATCATGTTCTCATTGGCGCCCCTAAATACGTATAAATTGTCCACTTCGTATTTTTTTAGTGTGGAATAATCTAAACCCTTAAAAACCCAGCTAGAATCTTGTCCTATAACGATGTGGAATGTGATATAAAACCTTACCAAAAGCAAAATAAAACATTAACTAGCTACACATTACCGTAGAAATTGATTTTATTTTCAGGAGGAAAACCTAGCTAGGCCACAAAACTAAAAGATAAAGGGTAGAGTCTATAGAGCTACCAGGAAACTATGGTATTTAATGAAGAGGATATATACCATGCACATGGAAATTGAGAGATATTATGTTGTTTACCATGAAAGCAAAGCCTGAGACTGGCCTGCGAGTTAGCAGGGTAGCTCCAACAAGCTCAAGTTGGCTAAGGTGACAAAAAAAGGTGGTAAGACCAAGGTGATAGCATGACATAAAACTTTAGTAACAATCCGGGACTGAAAACAAAGCTCTTGCCTTCGCCACGTCCAAAATTATCCAACACCAACCCTCCCTTGCTGGTTTCTTCAACATCCTCTAACAAAGGTGTCAGTGTTGCACCATTTACTCCGCTAAAATCCTTAAATTTATATTTGTTGCTGGCTCTTATTATTTTGCCTTATAAAGATGATGAAAACGTGAATTAACTCTAGCCATCTTAGTATATTATTCATTTAAACCTAGTTAGCTGAAGTCAAGTTCTAGTTATGAATCAAATATAGAAGTTTCCATATCTACAACATATTGTTTTAGCTACAAGATGAATAACAACCCTTAAACAGCATCACTTGGAACGTTGCAATGTCTAAATTTCATCTCTATCACCACAAACTTGTTTTACAAACAAGATGTACATACGTTATTATCATAATAATGAAAATGAAGCACTCAAACTTCATTGAAACCAAGGGATGTCCAATGAACTAAAGTAAACAAATTCCAAGACAGCTTTTGATTAAACAACAATTGAGGTTTCATTTTCTAATCTGCTCACTGGAATGTTCATTTTAGTCCAATTTCGGCGCAAAATAATCAACATGAAAGTTCTATGAAAAAATTGGAGATAAATTTATGGCTTAAATGGATTGATTTTCTAGGCATACAAACTAAAACTTCGGGGGCTGACTAGCAAGCATACAAACTGAAATTTAACTATAGAAAAAATAAACGAGAACACAACGGAATTTACATGGTTTGATCCACAATCTCCTCCACAGGGGAGATAGGAAATGAATGCACTAGAGAAAATTTGTTTTACACCCTCTTTTCATTGCACTCTCAGCTTAGAAACCAATCTAAGCTCTCTGTTTTAGCTTATAAACATTGTTTTTAGCTTACAAACATTCGCAAACAACTTACATGAACTCCCTCTACTCTCTCTGCAACTCTCCAAGATTACAAAAATTAAGGACCTTATCTCCCTTTATTTCCTTGCCAGGAAACAACAAGCTGACAGAAAGTAAAATAGCAGCAGCCAGATAGCAACACAGCAACAGACAAAGGGCAAAAAGTTGCATTTTGTAATGTAGTGGTTTAAGTCACTATTTCATCAATTATCCACCTTGACTCAAGCTAGCATTCACCCTCCAATTCTCCAACTAAGTCTTGGTGACTCCAATTAGGCTCAAGCAAATCATGAATTATTCTGTTGGAAGAGGTCTGGTTAAAATGTCAGTTGGGTTTTTTGCTATAGGAATTCTCTTCACTACCATAATTCCTTTTGGTACAATTTCCCTCACAAATTGATATTTAAAATCCATGTGTTTTGCTCTACCATGATGAACTTGATTCTTAATCAAATGGATAGTACTTTGGTTGTCACAATGGAGTATAAAATTGTCTTGATCAACACATAACTCTTTAACCAATCCTTTAAGCCATAAACCTTCCTTGATTGCCTCTGTAGCTGCAATATATTTAGCTTCAGTTGTTGAAAGTGTAACCATGCTTTGCAACCCTGCCCCTTAACTAATTGCTTTACCCCAAACTATGAACACATAGCCTATGATTGATCTTCTATTATCCTTGTCTCCAGCATAATCTGAGTCTACAAATCCTTCCAATACTCCACCTAAATCATGACTTCTTCCATAACAAAATCTGAAGGAAGTTGAACCTCTTAGATATTGGAATGTCCATTTAGCGGCATCCCAATGAGCTCTTCCTGGATTAGTCATGTGTCTGATAACCATGCTTACTGAATGTACAAGGTCAAGTCTAAAGCAAACCATTGCATGCATTAACGAACCAATTAAACTTGCATATGGTATGGAAGCCATTTCCTTCTTCTTCTATAAGGTAATGGGACAATCTTCTGCATAAATTTTGATTTGTTCACCCACAGGAGCGGAAATCGTCCTTACCTTGTTTATGTTGAGCTTGACCAACAATTTTTCTACATAATCTTACTGACTTAACCATAATTTATTCTTGGATCTGTCTCGAATGACCTACATGCTAAGATTCTTCTTTGCAACTCCCATATCTTTCATATCAAACTTAGATTTAGTAAATGCTTCAACTTGTTGATACTTTGGATATCTTTTCCTATCAACAACATGCCATCAACATATAATAATAAACAGAGATAATCACCATTACTAAATTTTTGGTAGTAAACACAAGTATCAAATTGACTTTTGTTTAGTCCATTTTCAATCATGGAACTATCAAACCACTTATACCATTGTCCAGGAGCTTGCTTTAGCCCATGAAATGATTTTTTAAGCAAGCACACATGATTTTCTTTCCCTTTAACTTCAAAACCTTCAGGTTGCTACATCAAAATTTTTTCTTCAATGTTGCCATGCAAGAAAGCAGTTTTGACATCCATTTGTTTTATTTCTAGTTTTTTTGAACTGTCATTGCCAATAAAAGATGAATGGATGCATGTCTCACCACCGAAAAGTATATTTCTTGATAATCAATACCCTCCACTTAAGAGTAACCCTTAACTACAAGTCTAACTTTGTATCCTTCATGTTATACTCCATTAATACCAGCTTTCTTCTTAAAAATTCATTTGCAATCTATCACTTTAATTGTCCTAGCTTTGGAATTAATTCCTAAATCTTATTTTTGACTAAAGATCTCATTTCTTCCCTTATTGCAACTATCTAATTCTTTGAATTCTTTCATGTCATAGCATTAATGTAAATATGTAGGTTCTTGCTCAAGTTCTTCTCCTGCTTGTAAAGGATAGGTAACAATATCAGCTTGAGAATTCCTCTTAGGAGCTTTTATTTCTCTCCTAACTTTATCTCTGCTAAGCAAATAATCTTGCAACTCTTCTGCACCATTTTCTGAATTTTCATCTTGATCAAGTGTCTCTTGGTCAATTTGAGTTTCTTGCATAGTTTGTTGCCCTTCAACATGCTCCACATCATCATCACTTGTGTGTCCTCTTTAGTTTCTGAATTTTTCTACTCAATATCTTGAGACTTTGTCTCATACTCAATTAATTCAGCAGGTTGAGATTTTTCATCCATTCTACTCTTGTGATATTAACTTTCATCTAATCCCAAAATTTCTTCTTCCTTGAAAAGCACATCTCTACTTATTGTTACTTTTCCAACCTTCAGACACCATAATTTGTATCCTTTCACTCTAGGAGAATAGTGAAGAAATAAGCATTTGAGTGCTCTTGGTTGAAGCTTCTCTTGCCTAATGTGTGCATAAGCAATTGCTCCAAACACTCTCAAGTAGTCAAGGCACTAAAAGGGTCACCAGATTGTCGTCGACCATTCCAAAGGCACGTCCGATGAAACTGCCAGCATCACCGTGATTGCCAGTATGCGATCTGACTATCCATGGTAGTTATAATGGTAAAAAAATGTGTGGCATTTTACTGCAAAAGATGACGAAAGTTCAATCAAAAAGTTTTGTCGTATTCTACCGCAAAACTCTACACCTTTTGTTATTATAACCACCATGGATGGTCAAATCACACATCAACCATCATGGTATGTCGACAGTGTCACCAAATATGCCCTGGAATGGTCGCTGGCTACCGCCGCATCTAGTGACCCTCGTGGCGATAGTTTTAAATTTTTTGTGTTTGCAATTATTTTTTTTAATTTCATAGGATAAATTTTCTCTTCTTTGATATTCTATCCTCCAAGTTGTTCAAAGAAACTGCTTGTTGTTTCAACTCCCTTTAAGCCTAAGCCAAATACAGGTTTGAAAGAGAAGAACTGAGGAAGGAAATTAATCGCTTGCTAAACAGCTGTAGCTTTTATTTCCTTCCCTTTCATATATAGGTTCACAAATGCATGTTATTTATTCTCCATTTGGAACTTTGTTGCACCTAATTAAATGCACAATAAGTATTATTTTTGAGAATTTGATATGAGATCACGGTACTATCTACTGGTCAATCATGCATTATCATATTGGGCTCATCGAAAAACCTTATTAAGCTAACAACCAACGCCTAATCATTATTAGGTTATAGTTAAAAATTTTGATCAATAAATATCAATTGTATCCCTGCTTCTTCACCTCATCTTTGTCCAGCACTTTCTTTCGGCAGTCCTCCACCATCTTTGATATTCTCTCCTCCAAGTTGTTCATAGAAACTGCTTGTCGCTTCAACTCCCTGTAAGCCTAAGCCAAATACAGGTTTGAAAGAGTGGAACTAAGGAAGGAAATCGCTTGCAAAACAGTTGTAGCTTTTATTTTCTTTCCTTTTGTAGGTTCACAAATGCATGTTACTTCTCCATTTGGAACTCTGTTGCATCTAATTAAATGCACAAGAAGTATTAATTTTGAGAATTTGATATGATATCATGGCACTATCCACTGGTCAATCATGCATTATCATATTGGCCTCATTAGAAAACCTTGTTAAGTTAACAAACAACCCCTAATCATTATTGGGTTATATTTAAAAGTTTGGATCAATAAATATCAATTGTATCCCTTTCTTTAATTAAAAAAATATTATCAAATAAATACTATGATATAATTTTAGTTCCTAAAGTTACTATGAAATTGATACCTTATTGACAAAAATAAAATAAAACAAAAGAACCTTGTAATGTTAGAAGCAAGTCATAACTCATCCCCAAACTTGCTTATTTGACACTCCCAATATTTAGATTCTAATTTCCAAAACCCTCTTTCAAGTGAAGCAAAAACCGACTAATTTACAAGAAATGATGGAAAACAATGAAAAAAGGGATAAAAGGAAGGTTTTTGATAAGTGATCATCAACCAGTGCCCAGTGTCCGCAAATTTGAAGTACCAGAAAAATTATGTTTATTTTGAAATATATTAAAGTCAAAAAATCATGTCAAAATTTTTAGAGGAGGATATGTATGCCAATAACATTCCAGTATAATTTTAGAGATTTTCTTTTTTTACTAGTGGATTCTTAGTTTTTTATTAAAATCCAAAAATGGGTATTATGAAATCGCTTTATAGTTCAATATACATTGTGAAATCAGTACTTTATTGTTTATTAAATGCACGCAATAACAAATGTTAGAAATTGAATAGTACAATATAACATTGTGTTAATTTAAAAAAGAGATATTTACTTACAAATAATATATAATTTCTAGAGAACGTCTCTTTTATATATATATATATATATATATATAATATATATATATATATATAATATATATATATATATATATATATATTATATATTGATGGGCATACATTTGAATTAAATATTCGATTGAGCATCAGTCAAAAACAAACATGTCTTGAAATATTGGAGGAAAGTAAAAGTTAAAATAGGATAGTATAATATTGAAGTATATGTTTTTTATGTGAAGAATAATTTTAGACAGTTTCAAATTTAGGAAATAAAGTAGAAAATTCCCTTTCGCTGTCCTTTAGGGTTTCCACGGTAAACATATATATGACCAACCATCATGTGGTACAAAGTTTCAATTATTAGCCAGCACCTTTTTTGAGGGCAAAGTATGCCCTTGGTAATAACCACATTCTCCAATGGCTAAACAACCAACCATCATTGTGGTACAAAGTCTCAATTATTTTTATTGAAAGCAAAATTACAGTCAGAAATAATAGCAAATGCCCTCACAAATGTTATGAATTGGTGCCATGTCATAATCCATACTGTACACATAGAAAGTAACATTTTATGCAGTCATTTAAATGTGAACTCTAATATTTCTTTCAAAAATTAATATAAGTATCACTCAAACAGAGTTCCTAATCACAACCACCTCATTCTACTGCATTTAAGTACATTCAAAAATCAAGAGAAGTTCTACAGTATGACTATGCTAATATAGAGCAGCGGTCTATGGTTGCCAAGGGAACTCTGTCAGCAATGCCAAAAGTCCTCCATCTATAGCTCAATCCACTGACCACCTAAGGCACACAATAACTTTAATGAGTAAAACTCAGTAAGTAAACTAGGTGAATATACAGCAATAAACAATAACAATAGAATTCAGTCCACAGTATGAAACTATCCATTTCTAAATACACAAGCATGAGCTAACTTGTTAAAGAAGAAATGCTCCGAGTTCACTTCGGTTACATTTTCTCTCCCGCGCAAATTTTCTGTCTAGATCTTTGTAAGTCGATTCAATCTCACATAAGTGAGTTCACATTTCTCTACTTATCGTCTTTTCATGTGCAATCACAATCACATAATGAGAAGCTTTCACAGTATCAGTTACAGTCACCTAAGGGAAAAGGCTCTCTAATCAAGGTAGGACTTTTCATTTTACAGTCAATTCCCATATAATAGCTCAAGGCTAGTCTGACAATCCGGGTGATACCAGACTCATGCTACCGAATCTCGTCTAGAGAAACACATGATCCAGACCTCCCCTCAAGCCATGGGAGTATGGAACGCTCAAGGCTAGTCTGATAATCCGGGCGATACCGGGCCCATGCTATCGAATCTCATCTAGAGAAACACATATTCCAGACCTCCCCTCAAGCCATGGAATAGTACAGAACAGTACGAATACATTTAGATGTCTACACTTGAAATAGCTCGAGGCTAGTCTGACAATGTGGGTGATACCGGGCCCATGCTACCAAATCTCGTCTAGAGAAACACATGGTCCAGACCTCCCCTCAAGCTATGAGAGCTGAACTTCCTAGGTCTTGGCATGCCAATCATGTTTCACCATTCATAATTAGTCACACATAAAAGAAGTTCAATATCAACCTTCTAGAACAGTCACAATATCTCACATTCAAGCATCAAGGTGCTAGCAATTAACAGTGTTACAATCCACAAAATTACATACATACTATACACAATTTATTGTGGCCTCAGCATAGTTAGCTTACTTACCTTGTACAGCTACTTTTCGATGCTTGTGATTGACCTAAAAATAAAACAAAATCTTTTTTTAGGTCACCATACACTTGTAAAACATTTCTCCTTTTTGGCTCTATTTCTATACTTACTTTGACAAACAAATTTACAACAACAATTGTCTACTTCCAAAATTCACACAATTGGGTAGACATCTTTTACATACATACCTCATATCTCCTTAAAATTTTTAAAGCCAATTAGGGTCACTTGGCCACTCAAAATAATCAAATTCATTACCTCAACAATTTTGCCATTGCATTCACTTCACTGAGCAGTATCAACTTAAAAATTTGTAGGAATTTCAATCCTACTTAATTGGCTATAAAATTTTACAGGCTGGTATAAACACATATATATACCTCTATACCAAAAATCATGGCTTTTCAAGAGGTTTAAGTAATTCAAACCCAATTAATTCTAACTGCCCTGTTTTGGAAGCTAAAAATTCCCGTTTTAGCAAGCCAACTTTAAAAATCTATAAAAATTCATACAGAGCTTCAATCTCAATAAAAATTTACAGTATTATATCTGACACATAGAATAACTTACATACAAAAATTCAGATAATTTTACAAAGATTTATGGCTTCAAATAAATTCATTTTCCCCTACTCTGTTCCAAAATAGGGAAATGTGAGATTCCAGACCAGAAGTTCATAAATTCACCATAATTCACACACTTTTAATTTTTGAGTGAATCTAATTTCTATACACTCCTGGACATGTCTATTTTCATCCATAAAAATTTCAGAGCAGGAAAAAATCCCCCTGATTTTTGGTAATTTTCGAAACATGCACTGCTCAGTGTAAACAAAAATTCCAGGATTGAACTAAACTCTAATTTTATAGCTTATATCTTCATCTCCTTACTTAGATGCATTCAAAACTCATTCAAATTCATGTTTCCACACAAATTTCTAGTAGCACAAACAACAATTCACATACTCACATCACAACCCAAAAGAATTCTTTCAAACACACACACTAAGACAAGAATTCTAAGGAAAAAGGTGAGTTCTTACCACTTCCTTTCTTCCATCTCCCTCCTTTTTCTTCCTTGTGTTCTTGATGAGTTGTGTGAAAATTTTTTGAGAGAGCAAAGGGCTGGGAACGTGTAAGCAAGAAGAGAAATGAAAGAATTCTAGAACTCTTCCCATTTATAGACAAATATTAGGCTGAATTTCCATTTAGTCCTTCTCTCCTCTTTTATAACCATTAAACCCATTAGTCTTTTAATTAAGTCCCTCATTCTTTCATTTATTACATTACAATTCCAATATATCACCAATATATTAATAAATATTATTACATATGTAACACAACACATGGTATAATGTATATTACAAAAACTGGGGATATTACACGCCATGTTCTGCGGCCACAACCAATTCTAAGGGGATGTCCTAGGTTTTCTTGTAAGGGTAAAAAGCTACTGGAAATGACTTTAACCACCCTCGAAAATAAATTTTTTGGAGAGTCTATCGACGGAAGCAAGATTTCGTCGGATAGAGTTGAATCAAAGGGTTTTACCAAGGGTGTAATGTCATCAGAAATAGTAGTAAAATGCCTTTGGAAATAGTATTTTATTGTCGCCAAATTCTCCCGCCGTAGCCATTTTTGAGTGAGTTCTAAAAGGGATAAAAAGGATTTTATTGAGGGCAATGTGTCTTCATAATGATATAATATACCACCCTTGCGAAAAAGTATTTGGATGCAAATTTGATGAGAAATTATTGTTTCAGTATCTTTTTTAGTGGTTTAATTTTTGATGTTATATAATAATTAGTTAATCAATAGTCATATTAAGAAAAAATGGTCTTTTATGAGAATTTCTTCTTGGTGGTTTTGATATTCATGATAGTTAAATTTTTTACACATTCTTAACAAAAATCTAATTATTTTTTTAATTTTTAATTTTATTAAAATTATATAAATGGATTATTGTATTTGATTTTGAAATTCAAATAAAATGTAAATAAATTAGATTAAATTTTATGATTAAACGATATAAAATTTATGCTTAATAGAAATATATTACAATTTAAAATCACTAAAAAAATAAATAAATAGCACATAAAATTGTTATTCGCTCTTACACAAAAATGAAACAACCAAAATATGACTTTAACAGAAGTTATCTGTGTCATTAACAAAATTAAATCGATCCACTAAGTTTTCTATATCAAAATTTCTGCTAGAAGTGATAGTCATGGTGTGTGTGTGTCTATATACATATACATATATTTTGTGTGTGTGTAAAACAAAAAAGAAAATGAATAAATAAATTTATGTAAATGCCCCAAGGATGTTCAAAGGAATTTAATTTACCTTGTCCGGCCAAGGAGAATTGCCATCACTAGTTTTGAATTCCATTCAATATAATTTCAAAACCTTGACTTTATAACATATACACACAATTTATACACACATTAAATAAGGCTTGAAATCCTTGAATACTTTAAGAGACAAAATTTGAAGTCTTAATCAAAATTTGGAACTCCAAGTTTTAGGCATATATATGGTATTAAAATTTCTTCTTAAACTTGAGTTTGCAAATAAATTATCAATAGACTTGATGTACTAAAATTTTTAAAAACTAGAACTACAAACTGTATTAGTTTTGAATATTCAGATCAGATGATGAAGTAATTTTGAAAGTAACAACACAAAATTTAAAATACCAAAGTAAGAAACACATGTGGAAGGATGATTGGATATTGAGTTGGTGGTTGATGAAAAAAGATTATTATAAGTGGTTAGTGTAAACAAAATAATTTGTGAAGAATTAAATCAAGATAGAAAATAATAATGATGATGATGATAATGATGGCTAGCTAGAAATCTATGTAATATTGTTAAAGACTTATTGGCTTAATGTTATTATTAGCACTGTATTAATCTATTATTTACATGTTAACAAATATAATTGTCACAATTATTAGTTATTATTAGATCAATAACATAAAATGTAAAGTTCGTACAATTAACTTTTATAATTATAAAATCTGCATTATGTATATTATGAAATATTTGGTATTTATTTTAAGTATTTTAAGTTTAGATTCTTGTTCAAATTAAAGTCACCAATTAATTCGTAGATAAAAAATAAAAATAATAATTAGTACTATAGAAAATTTTTAAAATAAAATAAAGCAAATTAAATATTATTAATGAAACTAAATTTAAATCTTTTCTGTTTATACCTAATAATGATTAATTAATATTATAATTTTTATTTTTATTTATGGATATAGTAATTAATGAATTTATACATTTTTTATTTATCAACTAATTATCATTTTTATTAATTTAAAATCAGCTATTAATACTCTGATTTAAAATAATACACAATTGCATAAAAGAAAAAAATAAATAAATAAAAGAAGAGAAGCGCCCTTCCCAAATTTTACTAAGTCCCGCCGGTACCAAATTTTATTTTGTTTTGTTTGCTTTTCCTAGTTTCACAACTTCCCAAATTCCTTTGATCCCTCCATAGCCTCCGTATTCTCTTTCTCTAATTCTTCTCATCTTCTTGGCGGAATTGAATCCTGCATAATCTTCTTCAATAAACTTTGGCTTCCATTTGTTCTCAGCTAGTGTTATAAGGACTATCACCTAGTTTGCCTTAACCCATTTTC
The DNA here is from genome assembly GCA_013180625.2 of Boswellia sacra. NCBI lineage: Eukaryota > Viridiplantae > Streptophyta > Magnoliopsida > Sapindales > Burseraceae > Boswellia > Boswellia sacra. The sequence continues at coordinate 1,540 of SNVD02009454.1, read as the reverse complement.
GGTTGTGTGCCAAAATGGTCTAGGTTTGCCCATCTTGCTCCATCCATAAAATGCGAAGGGTATGTTCATGTCCACTACCTTTTTATAGTGTTTTTTTTTTTTAATATATTTCTCTTTCTGCTTTGATGTTTGAACTTTGAAGGGTTACTTGATTAGAATATGGATTGATTCTTGATTGAGTTAGACGATAGAAAGTAAAATTAAAAAGAAGAAAACAGAGTATTCGATAGAGTTCCAATGGTTTTGATTCATTAGCTTTAGCTTTACCGTTTTGATTGTTCTTTATGCAGCCCTCTCACTTGTTCAATGATTTGATTTGATTTTGATTCTGTCTTTTTGTTGCAGGAAGGGACGAAGATAAAGGTTTGATTTTTTTTTTGTTTGGTTTTATTGGATTTACTATTTGATAATTTTGGTTGTAGTTTGTTTGTGCTTTGTGATGTTTTACGGTTGATTGGAACAGGGTTTGGTGTTCTAGAGTTGATTGTAATTGGGTTTTGATTAAACTGTATGATTTTGTCTGACATTAGGTTAATCAACGGTTTTTATTCAATTTTGTATTTACTTTTTAAGTCTAATTTTTGCTGTGGTGAAATTAGACATGCTAGGGTTGTGTGGAATTTTGTTTTGATTGAAAATATGAATCAGGTAATTTTTGGTAATTTTTTAAATACAACTGTGATATGCAGAAAAACCTATAACATCAGAATTTGTATAGTTTTTTTTTTTAACTTTAGACTGACCAAAACATGTCCAAAAAATCTAACTATTTGCATATGGTATCTCCTATATGTCTACTGTATCATAGTAAAATTTTTTGATTTATTTTGTATTTATAAATAGTTAAAGAATTTCTATTACAAAGACCTCACTGTCATACCATGTTTGACAGATTTATAGCTTTCAAAGATAATATCGTTTTCAAAATGTTTTTGTTCATATTTTTAATTGGAATTTCTATTCTAACGTTTTCTATATATATATACTGGTTTTTGGTAAATTTATGTAATTTTTTAATGGAACATGAATTTATTAAAATTCAAATCTGGATGGTTGTTCAGTTATCAATACTAGAACAGTATCTTGTTTTAGAATAGTTTAATAGCTTGATTAAATGATCCACTGGTCTTGATTGTTCGGTGTTTGTTAAATATGTCTTGAAGTTAATGTCCTGAAAATTAACTAGAGTTACTGCAATGAACTTTGTATTTATTGTGTGAGTAAACTGAGTCACGAGTTAATTTAACTTTAGTTAGTTGCATAAACCAAATTCAGCCATGTCTTGTGCATTGAATAGCTGCTGAATGATGTATAAAAATCAGCTTAAAGTTATTCTCTATGAATAAATTTATTTATCCCTTACAATCTAGTTCTATCTCTGTAATGTCTTGGTTTTTTAGTCTCTTCGGTTTAATTTTCTTGTCTTCTATACTTGTAGCTGGTTCTATTTCTAGTTTTTTTGTCTCTCTGTAGATGTAATATGTGCCTTGAATTGATTTTATGGATCTCTTTTGGCTTGTTCTAGTTTGTGATTTTGTTG
>SNVD02009453.1:0-38551 GCA_013180625.2 Boswellia sacra | reverse complement strand
ACCAAATTCTTGAAAGAGTAGCAGGAAACCCCTACTACTGCTTTCTTGATGGATACCCAGGCTACTATCAAATCCCCATTGCACTTGAAGACCAAGAAAAGACCACATTCACGTGCCCCTTTGGCACTTTTGCATTTAGGAGAATGCCTTTTGGACTTTGTAATGCCCCAACCACTTTTCAAAGATGCATGTTAAGCATTTTCAGTGGCATGGTTGAGCATTGTTTAGAAGTTTTCATGGATGATTTAACTGTCTTTGGAAACTCTTTTGATAATTGTCTTGAAAATTTAGAAAAAGTCCTAAAAAGGTGTGTAGAAAAAGGTCTTATTTTGAATTGGGAAAAATGTCATTTTATGGTCACTTCAGGAATTGTTTTAGGTCATGTGGTGTCTTCTAAAGGAATTGAAGTGGATAAAGAAAAAGTGGAATTAATTTCCCATTTGCCTCCACCAAAAACAGTTAAAGAGGTTCGTTCATTCTTAGGGCATGCTGGATTTTATAGGAGGTTCATAAGAAATTTCAGTGCTATCTAAACCTCTTTGTAACCTCTTAACAAAAGATACTTCCTTTGAATGGACTCAAGAATGTCAAAATGCCTTTGATACACTAATTGGACTTTTAACAACTGCTCCAATTATGCAATCTCCTGATTGGTCCTTGCCTTTTGAATTGATGTGTGATGCAAGTGACTATGCCGTTGGTGCTGTATTAGGACAAAGAAAAGAAGGTAAGCCTTATGTAATATACTATGCAAGTAGGACTTTAAATGATGCACAAATGAATTACACAACAATTGAGAAAGAACTACTTGCAGTAGTATTTGCATTGGACAAATTTTGATCTTATTTAATTGGCTCTCCAACAATTGTTTACACTGACCATGCAGCTGTGAGATATTTAATGACTAAAAAGGATGCAAAACCTAGATTGATACGGTGGATCTTATTGCTCCAAGAATTCAACATCACAATAAAGGATAAGAAAGGAGCCGAAAATGTCGTTTGCTGATCATCTTTCAAGACTAACGACAGAGACATAATTGAAACTTCACCCCCCCCCCCCCCCCCCCCACCCCCCCCCACCCCCCACCCCCCCCCCCAACCCCCTCACCCCCCATATCAATGATTCTTCCTGATGAATTTTTATTTTCTGTTGTACTGTACCTTGGTTTGCTAACATTGTAAAATTTTCGTGCGGACAGGGAAAATGCCAACTCATGGATGCTCCAAGACAAAAGAAAATTTTTAACCGAGGTGAAAAATTTTTACTGGGATGACCCATATCTGTTCAAATATTGGCCAGACCAAATAATGAGAAGATGCATACCCGACAATGAGGTAAGTAGTGTCATTAACTTTTGTCATTCTGAAGCATGTGGAGGACATTTTTCATCTAGAAAAATAGCTGCTAAGATCTTACAATGTGGATTTTATTGGCCCACCTTATTTAAAGATGCACATGCATTTTGCAAAACGTGTGAAAATTGTCAAAAATTGGGATCCATTTCAAAAAGAAACATGATGCCTTTGAATCCCATTCTTGTTGTTGAAATCTTTGATTGTTGGGGTAATGATTTTATGGGACCCTTTCCACCGTCATTTGGTTTTGTGTATATCCTTGTTGCAGTAGACTATGTTTCAAAATGGGTCGAGGCAACTCCATGTCGAAACAATGACCACAAAACAGTTGTCAAATTCTTGAAAGAGAATATCTTGAGTAGATTTGGAATTCCTCGAGCCATTATTAGTGATGGGGGTACACATTTTTGTAACAAACCATTTGAAACTTAATGAAGAAATATGGAATAACCCATAAAATTTCTACACCTTATCACCCACAAACAAGTGGACAAGTTGAATTAGCTAATAGGGAGATAAAACAGATCTTAGAAAAAACGGTTAACCCAAATCGTAAAGATTGGTCTTTAAGACTTAATGATGCACTTTGGGCTTACCGAACTGCTTTTAAAACATCATTAGGAATGTCTCCTTATAGACTAGTTTATGGAAAACCTTGTCACTTGTCTGTGGAAATTGAGCATAAAGGTTATTAGGCCATTAAAACATTCAACACAAATTTGAATGATGCCTGCAAGTTACGTAAACTCCAACTGAGTGAACTTGAAGAAATCAGGAATGAGGCTTATGAAAATTCTAAAATCTACAAAGAAAAAATGAAGGTTTTTCATGACAAATCCATTGTTAGAAAATCTTTTGAACCTTCACAAAAAGTTCTTTTGTATGATTCAAGATTGCATTTGTTTCCTGATGCGTTCGAAACTAGCAAGTATACTAGTCGCACAAGTAATAAAGTGATAAGTAGATATCGTTCCCACGAGGATTGATTCTAATTGAATTCGTTATTTTTCAACAACAATTAACTAAATGGGGGGGTTTTGTTGAATGATTAACTAAAAGAAATAAGATGCAAATTAAGAATAACAAAACAGAAGTTAATTTGAATGAAAGATCAATGAGAGACACTTGGTTAAGGGTTTTTTCTCTGCCACAAGATATGAATTTGTGAATTAACATAGAATTGTAATCCAATTACAGCATTGAAGTTATCAACCGTAGATAACAACAAGGCTCGTTATCCCAATCTTTCCTTACTTTGTTGTTAAATAAAACAAGCTCTTTATTAAATCTCTATCCATTAAACAACCTAGAACAAGCTCTCTGAGTTTAATTCAATAGAAGCATTACGATGAGAAAGATAGGTTGATCTAAGCAATAATCACACAAGTTCGGATTATTTAACCTAGGTTGTATTTTCCAATTGCAATCTCTGATCACAATTTTGCTACTAATGATTGGAAATTCATGACAATTACGGATCAAGATTTCTAATCTAGCAATAGACACAACAGATTATATTCAGTTGGCCATTCCAAATACAATCAGTAAGCAATCATAAGCATTAGATATGGGAAAATACAAGCAACTTCAATTAGAGAATTGGATAACAATTCTTACACAATCAACTCACAAAATCCATATCAAGGGCTTTGAAATCACCCTCAACCAATTCAGATTTAGTTACACATATTCAATCAGAATAACAAATACAATACAGAGAAATTCCAGAATTGAAAAGGAAAGAAAGAACTTAGCAAATTCTTTGAAAATCTTCTTTGTAGATGAATCTTCTTGGAATTGTAGTTCCTCCTCTTTCAAAATCTTCTTTCTCCTTCAAGAACTCCAAGGGATGAGAGAAATCCAGAAATGCAGCCTCCTCCCACGTTTTCCCCTCTTCAAGTTATGAAAATAAAACCCTAAAATGTGTTTAAATACTCTGCTACAGTAACTTGCTACAGTGCCCCGTATTTAATAACATGCTACAGTGATATATGGAATTACAAATATACACTTCTCATACCATTTTTATCACAACTTTCGGTACACTACATAAATTCGTGAACCGTAAATTTCTCCAGAAAATAGACTTCGAGAGCTTTTCAATGGTATATAGCATGTTATCCGGTTAATTGTATATCGATACAATCAACTCCAAGAAATTGGTTGACTAGCAGAGGTGAAAATGAAGGGTTTTACTCCAATTTTGTGTAAGTTCCTCCAAAACTCCTACAAACATCAAAAACCACACAAAAACATAAAAATACCAAGGAATATAGCAAAGAAACATGGACGAATTGATATGAAAATGATATATAAATAGACACTTATCATTTCCTGGTAAACTTCGGTCTCGTTGGGCTGGGCCTTTTATTGTTAAAAATGTTTTCCCTCATGGAGCAGTTGAAATTGAGAACCCAAAGAATGGTAATGTGTTTAAAGTTAATGGACAACGGTTAAAACCATTCTTTGAAAAATTTGACCAAAACGAAGAGTCCATTGCTTTAATCGATCCTTTTTAAGGATTGATTTTTCCCGGTCAAGTGGCGGATACGGTACTCCGTGACATTTAAAGTCGGTTTTTCAGTTCCCTAAAAACTGTTGCTCACCTTTCCTTTCTTTCTCTTCTTCACATGGATACCATTCTCTCAAAATTGCACAAACATTTTCCCTCTCTTCCTCAAAATGATTTGCTTAAATTTTATAAAGCTCGTGCAGAAAGACTAAGGTTGTTGATGCGTAAGGGTATTCCTGCTGATTTAAGATGGTTAATTGAAGCCAAGGTTCGATTCTCTTGTGAGTTTTCAGATAATCTTGTTTCCCATATGCCAGGTTTGGGAAAAGCTCTTATGCCAAAAAGCGAAGAGCGAAAAGGTTACAAGTTTGTCCCAGATGTGCAAGATGGACTTGTAACCAGCGTTGCCGCTCCTTGGGATATTTGTCTAACAATCGAGAGGATAAACTACAGTTCATCAAGAATGGACTGATTAAGGAGTCTTTGGATGATATCCGAACGACTCTTGAGACGCATTCTTGTGGACTTGTGCAGCGTGAAATTTTTAATTTGTGGACACAATTCCGAGATGAGCAGGAACGCTGTAGTCTTGGGAATCTGACTCAAAACGACCCTGTTTGCCAGTTTATAAGAAAACTGGATGGGAAGCATATCCCCAACTCATCGAAGGTGTTTAAGCCGTTTCTGGACGTAAAACGAGAGGAAGATGTGAGCCACAGTCACAACTACCTGTACATATGTATGTGTGCCATCATTTTTTAATTTTAATACCTCATAGCTGTCATTTTTGAATTTGTATCTTTTGTTTGACTTATGGTATCTTATTTCATCATCTTTTAAATTTTTATGTATTATTGTCAAATTTTTCAACAAACAACCGAGCTACCTAGATAGATATCATCATTAGCATACCTTTTTGCACTCCATAAATATCACATCTCTTATTCTCTTCTTCACACATAGTTAGAGAGTTGCATAGACATGGAGGGAACTTCAAAACGTCGAATCCAAAGGATATGTGTATTTTGTGGATCTCGACCAGGTAAAAGTGAAGAGTTTGTCGAGGCAGCAAATATCTTGGTAGATTACTAGCTGAAAGAAAGATTCATGTGGTTTATGGGGGAGGTAGCCTCGGGTTAATGGGTTGCGTATCAACAGCTGCACATGTAGGAGGTAGTCAAGTGTTAGGAGTTATTCCTAAAGCTTTGGCTGTAGAACGCATTGTTGGAAAAACGGTTGGGAAGGAGTTACAGGTCTCCTCTATGCATGAACGTATGGCACATATGCTCATCAATTCAGATGCCTTTATTGCTTTACCAGGTGGCTTTGGCACTCTTGAAGAAATTTTTCAAATTGCCTCTTTGGCCCAACTGAATCTCCATCAAAAACCCATAGGTTTGTTGAATGTCAAAAATTTCTTTGATCCTTTGATAAGTTTTGTTGATGCAGCTGTGGAACAGAATTTTATCCCTCATTCAGCGAAAAAGATCCTTATTTCTGCCACTTTTGCTGGTGAGCTACTTGACAAATTACAAGAAGTTGAGTATGAACCTGACCCAGCTAGTACTCAAATTAATTGGGCAGGAGGGCAAAACAAAAAGTGCAAATTGGATTTGAGTCTCCGTTTGTAATTTTTTTCTTCTTGTCCTTTATTTTATTTTATTTTATTTTTAGCATGTTATTTTATGAGTCTTTCAGGTCATCTCTCTTGAATAACAGAAGCTTCAGGTAATGTTTCCTATACTTTATCTCTCTACCTTTAAACATTGAGGACAATGTTTCATTTGGTTGGGGGGGGAAGGATAGTAGACATAAGTGTGTCTTGAATTTTCTTTTTTTCTTACAAAAAAAAAAGCGAGTTAGTAATTAGATTCAGAGTGCGGTGTAAGGAGTTCAAATCCTCTTGAGACGCATTCTGGGACAGGAATGGCAGAGTATGGAGGCCAGTTTGAACTCTTGAAACCCATTCTAACCAATTTGTCATTTTATTTTGATCTTATGAACTCATTTTAGCTAACTTGATATTATTTAGACTTGATTTTTTAATTTTATAACAGGAGGTCTTATTCATTTCACTTTGAATTATTCAAATTTATGAACTCTCATAACCTTATCATTTAAAAAAAATTGTGTGCTTATGTACTCGCTAAGCAAGTATTCATGAACCTTTCTTCACACACACACATACATTGATGCATGATTGTGGGTGGCAAAATGAAATGTTGTAATATTGAGTTCTTTTGTTTTGTTTAGGATAACAACACAAAGGAAGGGGAAAGTTAAAAAAAAAAAAAAGAAAAGAGCAAAAAAAAAAAAAAGAAGAAAAAAAAGCGAAAAAAAGTAAAAAGAAAAAAAAGAAGAGAGCAATTGTGGATAAGTTTGGTCTCGTAGCCTCCTTAATTTGAGCAATTAAGCCCGAGGGATGCCTCAACACCTAATACCCTAAGACCAACTGGTTTGGGAGCTATTGGCCCAAGGCTCGCTACATGGATTAAGGAGAAATCTTAATGGGATTGAACATTGCACTATCCACAAGTTTCTAAGCAAAAATAAAGCATCAGCAACCCGAGTCGTTAAGCTTGAAGGGGTGTCTTAACACCTAATGCCCTAAGGCCAACTGGTCTGGGAGTCATTAGCCTAAGGCTCGCTACATGGGTTAAAGATGCATTCTTTCAAAAAAAAAAGAGAAAAAAGAAAAAATGTATAAAATGAATGAATACCCCCTACCTAAGGTTGTTAGCCTTAACAAATACTAGAACCGATATGGCTTATTTCTAATAAGCCCCATAGTCATGTGTCAACTGAGCATAAAAGAAGGTTTGTGGATATCTTGACTGAAGGGTACATGAGTCATTTAAAAAAAAATCAGATGAGAGTTTGTTTATTTGGATAAAATCAAGGAGAGTGCAATAATGACCACCTTGGATGTAAATTTCTTTAAATCACTTCTAAATAATAACGCTTTAATTGCTAGGGACTAGCAATAAGCTAGTTAGGGGGTGTGATGAACACTTAAATATGCATGTTTAATAAGAGTTTAGTTCATCATATTGCATTAATAGTGTCATTAAATTCCTCAACTTAAGCATATTTGTAGCATTTGCATCTTTGGAATTAATTTCTCTTAATTTTGGTTTTGTTACAGGTTCGGTAAAATGGGCATAATTCTCTATTTATAGATCAGAATGGTGCAATTCTTAATGTTTTTGAAAGCTGATTTAATTGTCTACAAGATTGCATTTCACAAGCATCATCAAATTCGGGCTCTTAGTGGACCAAAATTGGGCTTGAAATAAACCCATCTACAGTCTCGGCCCAGTCTGACCAGGCCTCAGTATTTGGACCGTATCTCTCAAAATACATATCCAAATTGTGAAAATCAATATGTTATAGAAAGCTGAGAGAAATATCTACAACTTCATGAAGACATGTGATTAAAATTCACAACATTTCGATGTCAAAATTGATGGTCAAAGTCGGTGCCTAATGATCCCAATTGTCAAAGATATTTACAACTAATATTTGATAATTATGCCCTTGTAATTTGACAAGTTTGCCCCTGGAAGTATCTATAAATAGAGGTGCCTTGTGACCCATTAGGGCATCTGGGCCTTGGCTGGAACATTTTGGCTTTGGCTAGGATCTTGTATTGTGTTTTGTGTGTTTATGTTATTAATGAAATTTCTTTTTCTTACATTTTATTTTCTTTCTATTATAATGTTCTTCTAATTTCTCTTTTGCTAAGGTGAAAGGTGAAACCCTTGATATGAGAATAAGGATTCTCTAACCCTTAATATGTGCTTAATAATCTTAATCTTATGATTTTTATTCAATATGATTTATATTTAATTTCTTAATCAATCTTGACACCACTCGTAAAGTGGAGGTCTTGATCCATTGTAGACAATCCTTGGCACATCAAATGCTTGGATCCTTTCTAGATGTCGTATGGTTCTTTCTTACCGACACGAATCTAGTTAGGAACTTTGATTTGTTGTAGACATATAGAGATTGGCACATTGGATGCTTGAACCCATTTACAAGAAGTGGTATAAATATTGGTAATGAAACGAATATAATTCATATAACTAAAATGGTTAATTATCCTTATTTGAAATATCAAGGGCGGATCCCCTAACCTTAGCCTTCATTGTTATTGTGTTAATTCCTCTTGTATTTTAATTATTCTATTGTTTATGAACTTTTTTATTTTATTTACTATGGTAGGTTCTACCACCTTATGAAATTGTTCTTTAATTTACTATGGTTGGTTTTACCACCTATTTTCATGGATGGTTTTACCTCCTCTTGCTTTTTGTTTTATATTTGAATGGTCGGTAATACCGCCTATCATCTTACATATTTATTGATATTATCTTGTCATTCCTTTGAATCATCCATATCATATTTGCTTATCTTATAATTTGTAACGCTTAAATTCCCTTCCTTGTGGATCGACCCCGGTCTTACCGGGTTTATTACTTCGACACTCCTATACTTGGGAGGCAATCCTTTTTTGGATGTGTCACCTTTCCTTCTATCTTTACCTTGGCTAATCTCACCCTCATCACCAACATATCCACATGAAGGTGACTGATTTGCTTGGTTAGGCCCATTTTGCATAAACTCCACATGTTGGGCTATCTGTTATTGGATTGCTGTTATGTCAGCCTGCATTTGTGTCATCTCAACATTGTTATTGGGTGTGGCCATTTCAGCAACTAGTTCTTCTTTTCTTGTTAAACGACCACCTTGTCAAACCCAAGCTATGATCGCTGCCAAACAATTAATGCCATGCATGCAAATGCATATATCATGATGTAATGCATGCTAATTCAAGGGCATAGACAGACTTTTAGCCTTCCAGCCTTGTTCCTCCCAAACATGTGAAATCAAGTCTCTTTGCTAGGATTTTCGATCTCATTCCTGAGTTATCATTATAGGATGAGGGAATGCGATATTCTTTCTCCTAGTTCTAGCATTCAAGCTGATGTTTGATTCTTCATGATTATCATAACAAGGCTCTAAATGTCATGATAACCTTAATATGTGGCACATGCCCCTAATTTGTTCTGTGGGTGTGTTGACATATGGCACTTGTTCATGATTCCTTGAGATTGAGTCAAGTTATTCTAATCATATGGAATTTACATCCATGGACATGCATTTCAACATAAGTTTTGGATATTCATCTTATTAGAAATTTCTAGATTCATCTTTATGGGCTTGAGTTATAAAGATCTAATGGTCTGGGCTCCTTCGAGCAAGAGATGCCCCCTTGGGCCGTTCTATTTTTATACCAAATCAATGGTACGTGCCCAAATTGGTGACACCAACATAAGTTATCTAAGGGTCAAATGGAGCCAAAGACTTCTTATGTCAATGCCACACGACTAGTTTGGGTAATTCATGCTCATTGTGTGCAAAGTGTAGTGATGCAAGGATTCAAAATAACAAAGTAAGCTATTAAGATTTGGTATCCCATTAAGAATCAACTTTTCATATTTCCCGTGGAGTCACCACTATGATTAGGGATTTCATCCTGCTAGAGCATTTACAAGCATGACACTTTGTTAAAGCCTATTTTGAGACTTAAGGGAGTATAAACAAGTTTATACAGTCTGAAGAATGGAGTCACCAAACAATTTTCTATTGGAAAAATGGATGATGACAATTTTGATCCCTCGTTTTAGGACATAAATTACCCTCATCCCTTTAGAGATGGGTTCGGGAATTTAAGTATGAGCCATTCAGCCTGCCCGGATATAAATCCAGCCTCCATTAGGGTATACCAAATAGAAATAGCCAAACTTTGTTATATAGTTGACTTATGTTGTTCTTTTTATGTATACATTGTTCATTTTATCTTCTTTGAGGCATATAAGGTGATTTCAATCACAACAATTTATATTTATACAAAGAAAGAGAAGAGGATAGTAGAATTACATATCCTTTCAAAGATGGGGAAATGGGAGTAGGATTACACCATTGTGATTCAAAAAGTAAATTTACTTCTAAACACTTCAAAATATCCATTCATAGCATATTCATGCAAATTAAATAATTAATCTAAGCAATCAATTCAAGATTTGATAAACAAAGAATTTCTCACCACCATAAGCCAACATAAGCCATCATAAGCATCTAGGATTTGTTTATGTCTTCTCAAAAGCATTCAAAGACATTGGCAAGAACTTTGGCCTCAATATCAATCACAGTGGTATTAAACCCGGAGGAAATGGTGATGACAGTAACCTTAGGACAAGAAGGAAAAGGGATCATTAATTTTTCTAATGCTAACCTACCAACTGAGGAGAGAAATCACAATGGGCCACTATTCATAGTAACTCAGATAAAAGGAAAGAAGACCTCTTATGTGATGGTTGATGATGGATCAACCGTTAACTTGGTGCCATTGAAACTCTTACATAAATTTGGGGTACATAAAGTGAATCCAAGACTTCATAGACAGTCATCGAAGCTTATGATGACTCAAAAAGAAATACAGTGGGCACATTCAAAGCTATGGTCAAGATAGGACCAATTGAAATAATGGCAGAGCTTAACATTTTAGATATCTCAGTAACTTTTGTAGCATCAGATTCACCCATGAAGAGGAAGTTGTGACTATTAGAGTTTAGTCCTCACCTGGCATAGCAGTAATGAGTGCAACAAATGGAGAAATTACGCACATGGGTGGATTTCAGGTAGCTGTTATTGATGAATTTGGACCTGCTGTCACAGGCATTATGAAAAAGCAAGGGCATAGTCTAGGCACAGGACTTGGAAAAACTTATGTGGGGCTACCAAGATTCCCTAAGGGGGCGTTTGGTATGGGGGTTTAGCTTCATGGAAATAGGTTTCACATTCCTGGAAAAATGGAATGTGGGAATCTGATTCTTGGAAAAGAAACATTACTGTGTTTGGTTGTCCATGAGAATCTTATTTCTGATTCCTGAGGCAATCAGATTACTATGTTTGGTTACACACAGGATTGTGATAAACTTGATCAAAATGTGAGTAAGCTTTAGAATTAAAATTTTTGTAATATGTAAAAGATACTTTTTGTTTAATGTTCTAGTATGCAATAAAAAAATTAATAATTTATGAGTATAATAATTAAATATTTTAAAATTTTCAATAATAACACCCATGAAGAGGAAGTTGTGACTATTAGAGTTTAGTCCTCACCTGGCATAGCAGTAATGAGTGCAACAAATGGAGAAATTACGCACATGGGTGGATTTCAGGTAGCTGTTATTGATGAATTTGGACCTGCTGTCACAGGCATTATGAAAAAGCAAGGGCATAGTCTAGGCACAGGACTTGGAAAAACTTATGTGGGGCTACCAAGATTCCCTAAGGGGGCGTTTGGTATGGGGGTTTAGCTTCATGGAAATAGGTTTCACATTCCTGGAAAAATGGAATGTGGGAATCTGATTCTTGGAAAAGAAACATTACTGTGTTTGGTTGTCCATGAGAATCTTATTTCTGATTCCTGAGGCAATCAGATTACTATGTTTGGTTACACACAGGATTGTGATAAACTTGATCAAAATGTGAGTAAGCTTTAGAATTAAAATTTTTGTAATATGTAAAAGATACTTTTTGTTTAATGTTCTAGTATGCAATAAAAAAATTAATAATTTATGAGTATAATAATTTTCAATATTTTAAAATTAAATATAAATGACCAATTTTTTTAAAACTATTTTAAATTTATTATAAAAATTTATTAATAAATCTCTATAAGCTATATTAAAAAGGTCAGACAAAAAAGTGTTTAAAAAAATCAGTTTTAAATATTAAAAAAAATAATTAACATGTAGACTAGTATTTACACTCTGTTGTACATTTCCATCCCTAAGTTGTATTTCACAGCAAATGTTTGGATTGTCAAGCTTCTAACAACTCCGTCAATATCAATCTTGTCTACTAACAAAAATGAAGCAAAATGCAATCCCACAACAAATCTTTGATCATAAAGAAATGCTAGAAAAATGTTACAAACTTCATAGAAGTGTAATAAAAGTTCCAAAACAAGGCATCATAATTCTATTTCCAAAGGAAGGTGATTAAAGTTCCATTCTAATACAAGAAATATGTCAAAAGTTATCATCAAATTTTCTAACATTCAATAAAGTATCTAGCCAAAAGTTCCATCCATGTCAGAATACCATCAAAAAGTTCTAAAGTCATCACCTACAAAAATAGCCAATATGCTATCAATATCAAAGTTTGCCAAAATACCACAAAAGTTTCATTTTATCTCATCCCAATATTCCAAGAAGAAATTCAAGCTTGAATTCATCAACCAACGTAAAGAATTAATCTATATTAGCTTGATTTTGGACAAGAAGTTGTCCAACTTTAACTCGTTGTGCGTTCGTTAGCCCATCAACCTTCTTAAGTTCATCAAATAGTTTCATCCTCATAATAGCCCCATTAGTTTCAAATTGGAAGGCATTGGCAATTCTTTTAATATTCTCACTTGCAGCAGCTTGTATTTGACCAAATTTTTCTACTGTGCTATTCAACATATCTACCAATGGATATCCATTTCTAGATCTTTTCCTAGTTTTTTTTTTTACTTGTCTGTGATGAACCTAATGGAGTACTTGTGTGACTCATGCTTGTAGTACCCATAAGCTCATCAATTGGGTTGAACGGATTAGACTCAACATGTTGATCAATCTCATCCACTTTGTCAATCTCTTCAACTATTTCAGAAAACCCCATTGCGCCTTGTCCAGTAGCACAATCCTTCCCAAACACAGTTCCCAAGTCATCAAAATGAGGAATGCTTTGTTCCTTAAGCCTTTTGCATTTGGATGACTTTGTGTAATTGTTAAGTAACATAAAACAATCATTAGTCAAGAATAAGTGGAACAAAATGCTTTAAATATGTTACAAGTTAAAGACAAGAAAAAACTTAGAGAAATCATTACCTTAACCCAATCATCAAACACACTTTTTTCCGCCACCACACACTTGAGGTCATCATTCCAACCAAAACCACTTGCAGCAGGTCCTAACATCTAACAAATTGCATTGAATTGTTTCTTCATTACCTTAATGCGTGAATCAATGTGAGGTTGGCCTCAAAGTCCACAACTAGGAATCTTCTCATTCATTATTTTGTCTAACTGTTGTAGGTAGCCTGGTTTGAAAGTCCCATTGTTCGCTTTTCATTTTCCGCTACTACATATCTCTAGAAAACACTCTACCAACTTGGTATCCTCAATTGCAGTCCATTGATTATTTTTCCAGAATAAGATGTTGGTTGGTTCGGAGCATCCATTTTACTGAAGACAGATATATCTCATATAAAGTTAACCAAAAAAAAATAAAAGAAACAGAAAAGATATTAAAATAGTAGGTGCTATAAATTGAACTAACAACATATATATCAAATGGACATACTATTATAAAGATAAATATGAAAATATTAAACTTTCAAACCAAAGCAATAAAAATGTTCATTCACCATCAATTCAAAGGCATGAAAATGTTAATCTAAAACGGTATTATTCTTACTACAATTGTTCAAACACAACCACAAGCATTTCCAAACATAATAATGCAACTCGATGCCAAATTTTATGAATGTCGGTTCATTAGCCATTGCTCAAACATTTCTCCAGCCATCCTGTCCCTCCATTCACTCCAAACATTTGATGTTTCAATATATGTATAATGGTCACTGCCTATACTGTCATCTTCCTGACCATTAGTATTCTTAATATCATCACGATTATTTTCCTCCAATGCTTGTTGTAAAGGATCTACAGGCATTTCTTTTCTGGTCAAGTTATGAAGGAGACAATATGCCAATATAATTCGACATTGGACTTTGATAGGATAGTATGATTGACCTCTAAGAATTGCCCATCTTCCTTTCAACAAGCCAAATGCTCTCTCTATTAGATTTCTTGTAGAAGATTGTTTCATGTTAAAAAATTCAGTTGGAGTATTAGGTGGGATATCCCAATCATTTAGATGATAACACTGTCCTCTATATGGCATTAAGAAGCCCTCACCATTGGGATACCCAACATCATAAAGATAGTAATATCCTACAAATCATTTAACAATTATGTTAGAAAAAATAAGTTATGTTAGCCTACATAATATAAGTGAAAAGAGGAAGAAAATATTTACCTTGTGGAACTTTTAACCCATTTGTCCTTGATATAGCATCCCATAAGACTCTTACGTCAGTAGCTGATCCTTCCCATCCAGGCAAGACGTAAATAAATTGCATATCTTGTGAGACCACTCTTAATACATTAGTAGCGATTTCATTCTTTCTAGTTCGGTACCTAGGCCGATCTAATGCAGGCACATTGACCTTAATGTATGTCCCATCTAATGCTCCTAAGCAATTCCTAAACCATATCCACCTTGCATCAGTTGAATTATCAATAACTGGCTTAAGCCTCTTTAATAGTAACACATGGGCACGTAACAAAGCATTTAAGACACTATTGAATTGTCTACTAACTGTTTCCCCTGAACATGCAAATTGATGCCTCATAATTCTATTCTTAACATCATGATCAATAATATGCAAGAATATTGCGACCATTTCTTCGACATTCATATTTTTTTGTTCTCTTCGAACCCCCGATAGTTTTAAGGTGGTGACACAAAATAGCAAATGTTTGCCTATCCATACGAGTACTTTCTACACATGCAAGGTCACTAGCATGAATCATTCTAAAAACATTTAATTCGTGTATTTGATGCCTATGGAAAGAGCTATCAAGAAGTGCATTTCTACATGAGCATTTTCTACAAATGATAGTAAATATTATAAGAATTAAAAAAATGTCATCTCATTTAACATTTCCATATATTGAGTTAAATTTGCTAAAATTCTTTTCTTTGCAACCAGTGGAAGACGAGCCATAACTTACATAGAATATAAAATATATATGCATGAACAATGATTCAATCAATCATTTGATGTTTCATTGCTAATGTAGAAATATATGTAGTTTCACCTTTTTGAGAATGATATATTACTTTAGCAACACAAATAAAAAGTAAAAAATAGCAAAAGTAGAATATACCAAATGAGAATTTAAACATAAAAGTAAAAGATTGTTATTTTATTGACTATTGCATTTCGGTTTCTATCATTCTTACCCTTTTGCATTCGTGCCAAAATACTAAATTTAATGACTTTTTTAAAATTCAACTTTTAAGTTTTAAAATAACTTTGGATGTCTAGTTTTTAAGGAATTTTACAGTTCATGCATCCGAAATTCCTAGACAAAGATATACTTAATTTAATGCAAGTTGGTCAATGACTATAAGTATGGAAGTCATTCTTGTAACTAGCCCAGTTAATAACACTTTTCTAATTCCCTTTTCACCCCTCTTCCCCCGTCTCTCTCCTTCCCTCTTCCTTCACGGTTCTTTCATCTCCTCTCTCTCGTCTTCGCCTACAACCACACCCTACTAGTGTTAGTTCGTTCTCCAGCCTCCAGACATCATCTGTGAATGCTCTTGACGTACCGAAACAAATCTACGTATCCCTAAAAGAACCCACCAATGAAGCCTCCAAGAAGCTCAAAACTAAGTGCAAGTCTAGTGCAGTTCTAGTTTTGGTCTTATTTTCTCCAGCCCCATGTTCAAGGACAGTTCGACTTTGGTGTTTTGTCCTTTGTCTCCTAATTTCTCCTCTGGTTTCTTTCTCCTCCCAAATCAGAAAACTGAAGCAGAATATTGAAGAATGCGAGCTAGGATGGTTGTGGCAAACCTGTGGTGTAGTGTTGGGGTGGTTTAATGGCAGATGTTTTGGGTGACTTGATTTGATTTTAGCGAACTTGGGATTCAAAAATTTGTCCTTTTTTATTTGACCTTAGTAACTTATGTTGGAATTTAATTTGATTTTCGTTTTATTGATGGAATTACTTGTGTTGTAATTTTAATTTATTTTTCATTTTCTTGATGGATTGGAATCAACTTTGGTTGCTTTTCATTCATGGAGTAGAAAAGAGAAATTAAGAGAGAGGAGAGGAGTGGATCGTGTGACGGAAGAGGGAAGTAGAAAGTGAGGGAAAAGGGTGAAATAGGAAAACAAAAATAGTTGTTACAATATTATATTTCTTTTTTCTCAAATCTACACCGTTGATCTCATCCAAGGTTCGCTGTTAGAGGACCAGATGAAAATGACAATCCGAACGTTCGGATGGGAGAATCACTATAATAGTTAACTTGTGAGAGATGACGGAGGAGGAGTGAAGCAGAGTATATAAGGTAGTAAGGGCAAAACAAGCTAAAATCAGATTCGAGGGCATTAGCCTAAGTACTAAGCGCAGAACAAGCCAAAGAAAAGGTAGACAAAGAGATTTTACTGGTACCTTATTCAAGATTTTTCTGTGTCTGTAGGTTATGAATGAGAGAGAGAGGAGTTGAGCAAGGTCTATAGAGAGAGAGGAAAAAGGATCTGTGAAGTTATTTCATTTGTATAAAAGACTAAAGAAGGCAGAACGAAGTTGGAAAAAGGAAGAACCTGTGGAGATGGAGTTTGATTTGCGTTGTGGTTGAAGAAGATGATCGAAGAGCTTTAGGGATTTCACGTTTCCGTCCGTAGACGAGCAGGTTTCACTTTCCCAGCAATCTTAAACTCTCATGTTTGAAGGGCTTTAGACTACCCCATAAAGTGGGCATTTGAAACCCATGAGTTATTAAGATGCCAAGGATAAAAAAGCCCATTAACCAAACCAAATATGAATTAGTCTTCACATTCCCATTCCTAAGAAATCAAACCACCATACCAAACACCCCTTGAGATCAAAGGGAAGCCATTAAAGGAGGACTTGGATATGTCTCCAATGAGGATGAAAGATCAACTAGGGGAAAGCGAGTGATCAAGTTTGTGAAGGCTCGAGAGCCAAAATATAGAGGAGATGATGAGTCATGGAATTGTAACAGAGTAATCAAGCCAGGGTTTTAGATCTTCAGAGATGTCATGAACTACAAACCAGTAGAAGTCAGTGAGCTTGATGAGGAGTTGAAGAAACTACAATTAGAAGAGAACCTAGCAAAGGAAGAACGGTTAGATATGTGCCCTGAGAGTGATGGATATTTTATGTAAATTTGTAGAAACATCATTAATAAATATAGGTGTTATTATTTATTCTAGCCAAATATGATTGTATTGATGACTAAAAGACTCCAGAGTTCATCAAATGACAAAAATTCTATACATATGAGATATATATGAGACATAGAATTTTATCATAGCTCAAAACTAGTTCACAACCTATAAACAATAATTGGACACTGTGTTTGGATAAGGTTGTTGTGTAGTTTGTTTTCAATTGGAAAATGGTGAGTTTCTAACAATTTGAAATGAAGACTTCAAGACAAAGACACTTGCGCATTTTAAATGCATTGAACATGATCACATGGAATTATATCATTTGGTGGAAATACCGTGACCGAATGGAAATTACCATAACCAAGCACTAAAGGCATTCCTAACTTAATCCTATGTGGGTAAAGTATCTCTAGTATGCAAGCTATAGTTATTGTTTAGAATAAAAAGTGAGAACTAAATGAAAAGGTTAGTAACTTAGCTAGTTGGGATTATAAGATTTGTATATTAGTAGACACTATACCATGGATATGGAATTCATGACTCCTAAGGGATTGCAAAATACCACATTGATGATTTTATAAGGCTTTAAGTGATTGAATATTGGCCAAGTGTTTAATTAAATGTTCTTTATTAAACTAAGATTTATTAGAACAAAGCTTAATATCACTTAAATGATGTAAAACTGGTATTAAGGGTTCAAGATGTAAGTGGAGGGGTAAAATGATAATTTATACCTAGCTCAAATTATTGGTATTCCATGAAGGATATTTGTGTAAACCTATTGCTCAATATATAGGGCTTAAAAGAAATAATTTAATCAAATTAAATTATTAAGCTTTCTGTATTTAATTTAAGAGTACAACTTGAGACCTATAGTGGAATGGACAAAAGTTAATAAGCAGGGCCTACTATAGTTATAAGACAAGAAGGTACTACGTCAAGTTTATTGGAGCTTGTAATTACATATGTCCATCAAGGTCTCCTAAGTAACTAATTAAATTATCTGAATATGAGACTAAATTATGAGAAATAATTATTGAGATTTTATTGAGAATAAAATTAGAAATTTGAAATTAAGTATATAAATTGTAAATGGGCTTGTTATTTAATTAAAAGAGTTTAATTAAATAAATAAGCTAATGAGCTTGATATTTAATTGATAAGATTAACTAAATAAGTTATTGGGTTATTAAGCTATTAGGCATATTGGGCCTATAAATTAATTAAATATCATTTAATTAATTAAGAGTCTAATTTAGAATTAAAGAGGCCTTGTAGTTATTTGAGTTGGACCCAAATATATAAGAGTCCAATTAGATTTATATTATGTTTGTATAGACCGAATTAAATTATGAGTCTGATTAGATTTATATTAGGATTAAAAGAATTGTAATTAAATACTAAGTCCAGAATTATAATTTAATAACGAAACATGGGAGATATATAAATAACTAGGGTTTTCAATCAAACCCTCAGAGGACATAAAACAAAAAAAATGTGATAGCCCCCTGCCTTGAAAAATTGTGCCAACCTCAAGCCTCCCTCCCTGATCCAAAAGGCATAAACCATTCAGGGTCCCTTTGGGGTTCACGTTTGAGCTGCCTAGCCTCCTAATCTGTCTCTTTTGTGATCTCAAGTGATTGTTCAGTAAAGAATCACTCCCATAAGTTTTGTTCACTTGATCTTCAGCCATACTTGGGAATCAAAGTGGTGAGAAAGCACAAAAAATTTTGAAGGCTTGTATTCGCTAGATCCTAGTCCCAAAGTTGTTTTTGCAGCATTGATCCAATCAAATCTGAGTATGGGATCCAACAAGAATGACACTCAGAGGAAGAGGCAACAGTTGATATGGCAGTCTTGATTGAAAAAGAGATGCAAGATGTTTGTCATGAGGACATTTTTGTCCTTAAGATGTTTGAGAACACTATGTTTGTTTCTAGGTTTGATGCAATAAAGTCTAATTTTGCTTACTTGTTTGATGTTTATCCTGATGGTAGCATGCATAAGTATCTTTATTTCTCAAGCATATTTGAAATTCATTCCATGCATTCATATTTCATTAATCTTGGCACAACTGAAAATCCAAAGAACAAATGCATTACACATGATTTAACTCCTGATGAAAGAGAGAGATTTGAGAAGATATTAAAAAGGCGTGAGGAAGTGTTTTGCATGGTCCTTTGACGATATGCCATGGATCGGCAAAAGCATAGCCGAGCACACAATTCCCACATACCAGCACATAAGGCCATTCAAACAGAAGTTATGAAGAATGAGACCAAAGTGGGCGTGAAAAGAAGGAGGAGGTTACTAAGCAAATCGAGGCCAAATTCTTAGATGTAGTGAATTGTCCATAGTGGTTAGCCAATGTTGTACCGATACCAAAGAAGGATAGAAGGGTTAGAATGTGCATAGACTATTGAGATCTAAACAAAGCTTCTCCGACAGATGATTTCATATTACCCCATATTGATGTTCTTGTAGACAGTGTAGCCTCTAATAAAATGTTTTCATTTGTGGATGGATTCTCAGGATACAATCAGATTATGATGGCAGCTGAGGACAAGATCAAGATAGCCTTTATTACATAATGGGGGACCTATTGGTATGAATAGTGGTGCAACATACTAGAGGATAGCTATGACATTGTTGCATGATATGATGCATAGGGAGATAGAAGTATATGTTGATGAATGATAGTGAAGTTGGACAAGGCCATTTGGAAGCTTTGGATAGATTTCTTGAGAGAGTGGAGAAGTTTAGACTAAGATTGAATTCAATGAAGTGCGTTTTTGGAGTCACATCAAGAACGTTGTTAGGGTTCGTTGGGGGAGAGAAAGAAATTGAGGTAGATCCTAACAAGGCAAAAGCAATCAAAGAGATGCCAACACTTAAGACTAAGAAGGAAGTACATGGATTCTTGGGCAAAATTCAATACATCAGTAGGTTTATTACTAAGTTAACCACTATATGCGCACCCATTTTCAAACCTTTGAGGAAGGATTAGTCAGTGAAATGGAATGATCAGTGCTAGAAAGCTTTTGGCCAGAATAAGGACTACTTGACTAGCCCTCCAATTCTAAGGCCACGCAAGCTTGGTAGACCTTTAATCTTGTACTTAGCCATTAAAGGAGAAGTAGTTAGTGCAATGTTAGCACAGGCTAATGAGACGGGCATACAACATGTTTTTTATTACTTGAGTAAGAAGTTATTGCCATATGAACTCAAGTACACTCATGTCGAGAAAACTTGTTTGTCAGTAATGTGGGCCTCAAAGAAACTATGACATTACTTTCAGTTGTATAAAGTATAGGCATTCTTTAAGACTGACCCATGAAGTACTTATACGAGGCCTTTTCACTTGTCAAAAAATTAGCTAAGTGGTTGGTTCAATTGTCTGAATTTGACATTGAGTATGTCTCAAAGAAGGTAGTAAAAGGAAAGATAGAGCAGAATTCTTAGCAACTCATCCCATTGAATGAGATGAGCCATGGGAATTAGAATTCCCATATGAAAATTGAGGGGCTATTGATATGGTTGGCTGGTAAATATATTTTGATGGAGCAGCTAACAGAAATGGTGGAGGGGTAGGAGTTGTTCTCATCTCACCATAAGAAGAAAAAGTGTTTCTTGCTAAGAAGCTGGGGTTTAAAGTCACTAATAACATAGCCAAATACGAGGCTTGTGCATTTGGGTTGGAAGCATTGATAGCAATAGGAGTATAAGAAGTTAAGGTTGTGGGTGATTCACAATTAGTTGTTCTTCAAGCTAGAGAAGAGTCGCATATAGGGGAAGAGGAACTCAAGCGGTATCTTGAACATGTGCGAAAATTAATGATGAGGTTGAAAAGATGCTTTTTTAAGCATATGTCAAGAGAGGAAAATCAAATGGCTGATACATTGGCTGGCCTAGGCTACATATGGACAATTCTGAGAAAACATTGCTCAAGCCTTTGGTAATAGCATTCACATAAATTCCTTGTCACCAAGAAGAATATGTGATAAAATTGAAGGAAGGAGAGGAGCCTGGTTTTATGACTTGAAGAAATATTTAGAGGAAAGGTCTTTTCTTGAGAAGGCAGATCAAAAAGATAAAAGGGTTTTGTGAATATTGGCTCAACAATTCACATGTCAGCGGGGGATAATGTACAAAAGAATGCCAGATGGGATGCAACGAGGTGTATGGATTAAGAAGAAGCATAGTCGATTATAGAAGAAGTACATGTAGGGGTTTGTGGTCTGCATGTGAATGGGCTAGTAATGGCGAAGAAAATTATGAGACAAGGGTGTTTTTGGTTGATAATGGAATCATGTTGTGTGAGATTTGTGAAGAAGTGTCATCAATGTCAAGTCCATGGAGACCTGGCATGTCAACCCCCGAATGAGTTGCAAAGGATGTTGTCACCTTGGCCTTTTAATGCATGGGGAGTCGATATCATTAGGAATTGATATCATTGGGGAAATTAAGCCATCAGCTTTGAATGGACACCATTATTTTGTTGTTGCAATAGACTAGTTTTCAAAATAGATAGAAGCCAAGTCTTTCAATAAACTCAGGGCAAAGTAAATGGCCAAGTTTATTGAAAGAAACATCATATGCAGATACGGTATTCCACACCATATGGTAACTATCGATGGGGCTTCCACCCTACCAGAGTCACGGTAACCTTGACACTGCTTTTCTAAATTCCATGAGGAAGCTTAAAGGGTCATCAGATCAAGCCATAGAGGCAAAATCCAGAGAATTGAATGGAGTCATGGGTAATTAACCACGGGAAAATGTGATGACAGCCGATCCCTTGCTTCTAGATCTAGCTACCCATCACCCCTTTAGAGCTAGGTTTGAGAAGTTAGGTATAGACTTTCAGTTCGCTCAAAAAATGTTCGGCCTCCACTAGGGTCTATTGGTTGGTTGTTTCTAAATCATTAATACTATCCATCTTGATCCTATATTCATGTTGCATACAATTGGATTTTATCTTTGTTAACTAAATACAAGGTGAAACAATTTATAAATCCATAGAACGAAGAAGGAGAAGGGATCATGGTGGTGAAGAAGACAATGTTGCATTTGAAAATCTTTGTGATGAAAATGGCTTTGAACATAATTTTTCTGTACCTAGAACTCCACAACAAAATGGTATTGTTGAGAGAAAAAATAGGACTATCCAAGAAATGGCTAGGACCATGTTACTTGAAAATAATTTGTCAAAATATTTTTGGGCCGAAGCCATTAATACCGCATGCTTTATAATTAATAGAGTTTATATTAGAGCTTTAATAAGGAAAACTCCTTATGAACTTTGGAAATGAATAAAACCCGACATTAGATTTCTTAAAGTTTTTGGATGTAAATGTTTTATTTTAAACACCAAGGATAACCTTGGAAAATTTGATGCAAAAGCCTATATTGGAATTTTTGTTGGCTACTCCAACCATAGTAAAGCATATAGAGTTTTTAACAAAAAGACTCTTGCTATTGAAGAATCTATGCATGATTTTGATGAAACTAATGTGATTACTTCAAAGAATTTAGATGATGATATTGTTGAGGTAGAAAGGCAAATCAAGGAATCAAGGCTTGATGAAAAGAGCCAAGATGAATTACAACTTCAATAAGAAAAGCTTGAGGAAAGTAAATGATTCTTCCCAAGAATTACCAAAGGAATGGAGGTATGCAAAAGCTCACCCTAAAGATCTTATTATTGGTGAACCATCACAAGGTATGAGAACTAGATCTTCTTTTAGAAACTTTTGTAATCATTTTGCATTTATCACTCAATTTGAATCAAAATCTTTTAAAGAATCTGAAAATGATGAAAGTTGGATTTTGGCTATGCACGAAGAATTGAACTAATTTGAGAAAAATCAAGTTTGGGAATTAGTCCCTAGACCCAAATATGACTAAACCCCTTAATCAAGATAGATTTTGCATAATTAGAAGAGAATTGGGCATGTTGGATATGTCTTAATTTTGTTTTTATATGATAATCTTTGAATGGTAGCATATGTTAAGGGGGAGAATATATTTAGGGGGCGTAATTAATTTGATTACATCTTTTTGATGATAACAAAAGGGGGAGAAATAGTTGGATTGCTTATATTCATAACAAGTGCTCATCCTTTTTGTTTATTCTTGATTTTATTTTCATTCTAGATTTTAGATATTATTTTAAAGTAATCAATGGTTTGTCATCATCAAAAAGGGGGAGATTGTTAGCCCTAAGGCTACATGATAATTTTGATGATAACAATACACATTAATTCATTAAGATTTACTAACATGTTTATTTATATGCAAGAGTAATATCATTGAAATAATTGTAAAATCAAGAAAAGGCTTATTAAAATGAAGTGTTGAAGCTAAGGAGAAGACTACATGTTAAAGGCACCAAAGTTTAAGAACAAGGTTTGACTCAAGGAATGTGACACATGAGCAATATTCAATCAATTGGTCATATATATCTCTAAAATGTCTAAATAATATGATTCTTGAGTCTTTGGAAATATTACTCAATTTATAACATTTCATATGTTTTAAAGAAATTCAAATTTCAAGTGTAAGGTTGTCCAAATCATGATGCAAATTGAAAGACAAATGGAAGCAGCTGACATGAGCATTGAATACTCTTTTGGACATATCTTGAGCTATAAAAATCAAAATGACTTGATTATTATGGCATTGAAAAGAGGACTTAATGAAACACATTTCATATGTTTTGAAGAAATTCAAATTTCAAACGGAAGGCTGACATAATTGACATGCAATTCGCTGGACTGACACAGAGAAGAAAAATCAACTCATTTAAGCACCAAATGATGTTTTGTCCATATCTTGAGTTACAGATATCCAAATGACTTGATTCTTATGGCATTGGAAAGATGATTCAATGGAGCAGATTTCATATTCTTTGAAGAAATTCAAATTTCGAACAGAAGGCTGACATAATACATATGCAAATTGGTGGACTGACACATGGAAGAAAAATCAAGTCACATGAGCACCGAATGATGTTTTGGCCACATCTTGAGCTAGAGATATCCAAATGGCTTGGTTCTTGATGCGTTGAAAAGCTTATTCAATTTTCCAGATTTTTTATGTTTTGCTAATTTTCAAATTTCAAACGTAACATTGACAAAAATGGCAGACAAAATTTTGATTTTTATGGTGGGCAGAAACTTTGGAGTTGGTGTCTTCACTTGATTAAGTTCATCCCATTTGCCTATAAAAGGAGCCCTTCTCCCATGTATTCAGCAAGAAGAAGAGAAGCATTTATCAAGCAAAAAAAAAAAAACAAGAGAAATATCAAGTCTAGAGAGCTTTTATATTCTTTATCTACTCTTTGAAGAGAGTTATACTTTTGTTGTAAAAATTATCTTTGTTCTTGTATTGTGGTGAGAGTGAGATATTCTTGTAAAGGATAAAAGTTATCCTTGAGAGAACTCTTTCCTTGGTGAGGTTGTTCATCAAGAAGAACTCTTGGTGTGGTGTTATCAAGAGTTGAAGGAAGTTGCCTTGGTGAGGTTGTTCATCAAGAAGAACTCTTGGTGTGGTGTTATCAAGGGTTGAAGAAAGTTGCCTTGGTGAGGTTGTTCATCAAGAAGAACTCTTGGTGTGGTGTTATCAAGAGTTGAAGAAAGTTGCCTTGGCGAGGTTGTTCATCAAGAAGAACTCTTGGTGTGGTGTTATCAAGAGTTGGAAGAAAAAGTCTTGGTGAGGTTGTTCATCAAGCAAGTTGTAAAGATTTCTACAACTTAGTGGAAAGCTTAGCTCATGGAGCTAGGAGCCCGTGGACGTAGGCAAGGTTTGCCGAACCACGTAAATTGAGTTTGCACTTTCTCTATCCCTTTCCTCTTTACATTTACTTGCACTTGTGATTGTTCTTTATTGCCATTCTCTTGATTGCATTATATTTTCATCTTCTTCACCTTTGTTCTTAAGGAAAGATTTAAATAATTTTAATCTTTCAAGAAAAGTTTTCTAAATATGTTTTTATAAATAAAAACCCAATTCACCCCCCCTCTTGGGTTGCCATACCTGGGTCAACACATCCCATCATGATGAGTTGGAAATGAGGCCAAATATCCTAGGAAAAGAGACTCAACGTCACGTGTGTGGGAGAAATAAGGTTGGAAGGCTGAAAGTATGTCTATGCCCTTATATGAGCATGCATCGTATCATGCATACATGGGATTGACACCTTTATTTTGCAGCCATCATAGCTTGGGTTAGACAAGGTGGTCGTTTCGGAAGACAAGAGGAACTAATCATAGGCAGCCAACCAAGATAAGCCTGAATCGGTCAAACAGTTAGCCAAAGACATGGAGGAGGTCCAATCTCTCTTGAAGAAGAAGGGGCTGAAAGGGGTTAAAAACCTAGATGACATCTTGCTCATTAGGGATAATGATTTGCCTCTAAAATTTTGCATGCGAGATTTGCCAAAGTTCAATCGAGAGAGCAATCTGAAGACGCATTTGAAATAGTGTGTTACTATCATGGCCACCACTTCTTTGTCAAAGGAGTATATCTTGAAGTATCTCATGCTATCATTAGAAGATGATGCGATAGTTTGGTACAATGATCTTCCCAAAAGAGTTCAAGAGGATTGGGAAGAACTATTGAACAGTTTGTGGAACAGTATCACCATAATACCTAACTGAGGGTAACTTTGAGGGATTTGGAGATTACTCACCAAATGCTCAATGAAACTTTTTAGAGTACTTGGTCCGTTGGAGGGCCAAAGCTGCCAAGATGACCATGAGGCCCACAGAGAAGGAGAAAGACCAGGTCCGTATGGTGATCTATGAAGCCCATGCTTTCATCAATGATAGACTTATAGCTTTCTAATCAAAATATTTGAAGACATATATGATTCAAGCATCCAAATAGGAGATTTGGAGGCTAGGCAAAACAGAAGCAACAATAGCTACCCTAGAAGAAATCAAGGGCAGTATCATCAAGCTAGTGGGTCTAGCAAAAAGTATGTTGAGGTGAAAGCAGTTACCTAACAAAGGAAATTCAGTCGTTTGGGAAGGCCATTGTCAAAAATCTTTCCAAGATTGAGAGCCAAAGGGATCTTGCAGCCATTGCTAGCAAGAGAACTTTTAAATCCATTGCTAAGGAATTGGAGGCATCATGAGAAGTGTGAGTCCCACCAAGTGACCGATCATAAGACTGACGATTGCACTTGTCTTCACCATGAAATCCATGACTTAATTGACAAAGGGTAGATTCCTGATCTGAGCTGGAAGAGCCCAACACAAGAAGTAATCCACTACCCAACTACAACTAGGTACCTCCCTTAACGACCAACATGATTAGGTCGTGCTTGAATGAGGAACAAGTCATATATTCTTTTGAAGAGAGTAGATCAAGCAGGGCTGAGAGAGCCAAGAGAAGGGAGAAGTCTAAGCTTGAGCAATAAGAAGGATCCACTAGAAAGGTGGCCACCAATAAGAAGCTCAAAGTAGAAGAACCCAAGGAAGAGAAGCCCAAAGAGATCATTGAAAGGGTAGAAGAAAAGCCCAATCCTTTGGTAGCCCAAATATTCAATAAGAAGGGCGGATAGATCAATATTGCTATAAAAGGCATCAAGCAAAGCTTGGAACTTGAATATGTTGGCCTGAGTGACCATGAGGAAGAGGAACAAGAAAAAGAGATAAAGAAGAAGTACAGGTGGACAATAAAGAAACATCTGTCAAGAAGAAGTCTATACCAACAAGTGCCTTCACCAAGAAGGGGATGGCTAGAAAAAGGGCTTGAAGAGGCCTACCACCTAGAAGACTCAAGACGAAGAAGGGTTGTAGCAAGGGAAAATGAGGTGAGAGTCTTGTGAGAAGAGAGAGCTTGCCTAGAAGATGTAAGGAGGTGACACTCATGGGCATTTTAGATGACATTCCTAAAGTCAAAATCCTTCCAAGCCTTTAGGCTAACTTTCGTAGTGATGAAGAAAAGGAAGTAAGAGTCAAGGGAGAAACACTTAAATGTGACAATGAGAATGTCCAAGGAGTAACAAGGAGTGGTAGGTTTTACCATGAGAATGAGAAGGAAAAATTAGTTGAGAAAGAAAAGACTATTGAGAAAGGCAAGGAAGTTGCCAAAGAAGAAGTTAAAGAAGAAGAAAACCAATTCATTAAGTAGTTGAAAAAAAACTCAAGTAGATACTAGGATTTGGGACTTGTTGATCGCATCCCAAAAGCATAGAGTAGCCATGGCGAAGGCTTTGGCAGAGGTGGAGATATCAATGGTTGCCACTCCAAATGAGATGTTGACTACCTTGGCCAGGCGAGAACCCAATGGGGTAAATGAGAAGGGTGTAATCACCTTCACCGATGATGATTTGCCTTTTGAAGGAAGAAATCACAACAAGCTATTGTTTATCACTGTAGAGATTGATGGGAAGACGTGCCCTTACATCATGATGGATGATGGATCCGCCATCAATATTGTGCCTATGAACATATTGCACAAGTGTAAGTTTAGTGAAGATGGACTTAAGCCTTGTGAGATGTTGATCAAGGCTTATGATGACTCGAAAAAGAGTACCCCTAGGATTTTCAAGGTGTTAGTGAAGACTGGGCTTATTGAAATGATGACTGAGTTTATAGTCCTTGACATTCCAATCATCTTTGCCACTTTGTTTGGCCGAGCATGGTTCCATTTGCTTGGCGGAGTTCCTTCCACTTTGCATCAGAAGATTAGATTCAAGATGGATGGGGAGATTATGACCACTCATGCTATCTTAATTATTACACTGGCTACTTTAAGTGTGGAGGTTGGCAACATACCATACATGGGAGGTTTCTATATAGCTATGATTGATGAAGTCAGTCCTATCGTTGCTAGAATAATGAAGATACAAGGGTACTTGTCAGAAACTGGGCTTGGGATGAATCGAAGTGGTCTGCCATCCTTTCTAGATTTCAAAGGCCAAACCACTAGAAGAGTGTTAGGTTACATGTCTGATAAAGAAGAAGACTTTGAGCCAAGAAGGGGAAGTTTATTAAGTTTGTCAAAGCCCAAGATACGTAGTATGTGGGAGCTGTCAAACCATGAGATTATAATAAAACGTTGAAGCCTAGTTTTGAAATTTTGAAAGACATACTCCAGGTTGAAGTTATCAAGAGGTATGACTTGGCTGAGGAGGTTGAGAAGATAAAGATCAAAGATGAGAAGTCTCAAGATCAAGCATCACTAATAGACCCGATTGTCGACCTTGCTACCTTCATTGAAGAGGAAATTAAAGACATTTATTATGAAGATGTATTTGTTCCTAACCTCTTTGAAGAAGAGACATTGTTTATGTTTCAAAATTTAATGCAATGAAAAATCAATTTGCTTACTTGTGTGATGTCTTTCCTGATGGAACTGTGCATGATAATTTGCATTTCACTAGCATATTTGACATCAATACCATTCAAACTCATGACATTGATATTGGTACAATTTAAAAGCCCAAGAATATATGCATTGCACTTGATGCAACTCCTGAAGAGAGAGAGATTTGAAAAATTATTAAAGAAACATGAAGAAGTCTTCATCTGGTCTTATGACGACATGCCTGAAATTGATGGAAGTATCGTTGAGCATATGATTCCAACGTATCTACACATGAAGCCAATTAAGCAAAAGCTAAGGAGGTTAAGACTAGAATGGGCTCAAAAAATCAAGAAAGAAGCCTTCAAGCATATTGAAGCTAAGTTTCTAGAAGTAGTAAAGTACCTGGAATGGTTAGCCAATATTATGCTAGTGCCAAAAAAGGATGGAAGGATCCCAATGTGTGTTGATTATCGAGACTTGAGCAAGGCTTCACCGAAGGATGACTTTTGTTTGTCTCACATTGATGTGTTAGTAGACAACGCCACTACCAGTCTGATGTTCTCTTTTATATATGGGTTTTATAATTATAACTAGATAATGATGGCCAATGAAAACAAGATGAAAACAGCCTTCATTATGGAGTGGGGAAACTACTATTACAATGTGATGCCCTTTAGGTTGAAGAGTGTAGGGCAACCTACCAACAAATGGCGATGATGCTATTCATGATATGATGCACTAAGAGATAGAAGTTTATATAGATAACATGATGGTAAAGTCTGGGACTCGAGATGGTCATTTTGAAGTGTTAGACAGATTCCTAGAAAGGATAAGGAAGTATAAGCTACGGTTGAATCCATAGAAACGTGTTTTTGGAGTCATCTTGGGGAAATTGTTGGGATTTATAGTCTGCAAGAAGAGGATAGAGGTAGATCCTGATAAGATTAAAGCGATTGTGGAGATGCCATCACCCAAGATGGAAAAAGAAGTTAGAGGGGTTCTTGGGAAGATTTAATACATCAATCGATTCATCACCAAATTAATGATAGTTTGTGCACCAATCTTTAAACTTCTAAAGAAGGATCAGCCAATGACGTGGAATAATCAGTGCCAAGAGCATTTGAGAAGATTAAGAAGTATTTGCAGAATCAGCCAGTTTTGAGACCACCAAAAGTTGGCAAGAATTTGATTCTTTATTTGGCTCTTGGAAAGGAGGCCGTTGGTGCTATGTTGGCACAAGAAGATGAGAGTGGGAGATTCGAAGTTAGTCATTTTTGAAGCCAATGAAGATTAGGATCTAAGGGAAGGAAGACTCAAATCATATCTTGAGCACATTAGAAGGTTGATTGGGAGGTTCAAGCAGTGTACACTCACCCATCTTTCTATAAATGAGATTCAGATGGCTGGTGCTTTAGCTTTTTTAGCATTAGTTTAGGTAAGTACTCAAGAGTTGTTGGTGAGACTAATAGTGATATCACAAGCATGGGGTCCTTACTATATGGAATCCCATGTAATGGAAGCCGAAGTGGATAAGAAGCCATGGTTCTATGACCTGAAGAGATACTTAGAAGATAAAATTCTGCTAGATGAGGCCAATGAGAAAAATAGGGTTGTACTAAGAAGGTAAACCCAACAATTTACTTGTCATCAAGGAGTCATGTACAAAAGAATGCTAGAAGGGATGCAATTAAGATTTGCGAATGAGAAAGAAGATAGAAGGCTTATGAAGGAAATCCACGGTGGTGTCTACAGGCCACACATGAATGCGATAATCCTTGCGAATAATGAGGCAAGGCTTTTATCAGCTAACTATGGAGTCGGATTGTGTCCAAGTTGTGGAGAGATGTCACCAGTGCCAGACCATGGACTTTATTGTTAGTCACAACGTGATGTGGCATTTCAAATCTGCATATGATATTTTTCTCAATGAACTTCACCATTTGCTTTGTCCCTCATTTAATGTAGGACTTAGCATCTATCCACTTGATGAAGTAGTCGATCACTAGTACCATAAATCGATGCCCATTAGAGGCTGATGGCCTTATTTCGCCTATAATGGCTATACCCTATGCAGCAAAGGGCTATAGTGCTGTCATTCCTTGTAGCTCCAAAGGTGGTTGGTGAATCAAATTTCCAGGGCGAGACTAAGGCCTTGTTTGAGAAGTATGGGATTGAACGCCATGAGTCGTCTCCATATTGGCCATAAGCAAATAGAGCAGTAGAAACAACCAATAAGAACATCAAGAAGATGTTAGCTAAGATAGTATAGGCATATAAAGATTGGGCTGAGAAGCTATTGTTTGTGTTATGGGGTTATAGAATGACATCTAAAAGCTCAATAGGCATAACGCCTTTCTAATTGGTTTATGAGTCAAAAGCGGTCCTACCAATTGAGATAGAAATGAAATCAATGAGGGCTCTAATGGAAGCACAAATTCATGAAGGGGAATTGATTCACAATAGATGCAAATAGTCAGCCTTAATTGATGAAAAAAGAATGAAGGCCAGATATCACATGCAACTATACCAAAAGCAGGTTGCTTGAGCATTTAATAAGAGAATAAAGGTGAGAAAGTTCAAAGAACGAGAATTGGTCCTTAAACAAGCAGGGCTAGTAGTGTTTGATTTGAGAAAGAAGTTGAAACCTAATTGGGAGGGCCCATTTATTGTGACGAAGATCATGTCTAGCAGAGCTCTCACTGTATCAGACATGGAAAGGAATGAGTTCATTGAGCCCATCAATATATACAAGTTGAAGATGTACTATGTGTAAAAAAAAAGAAAAAAAAAGAAACAAAAAGAGGGCGAGGGGAAAAATAATTAATCAGAAAACCTAAAATGGCTTATTAATGAGAGGAGTTGTCACATTGTGCATATATTATTCAAATAACAAATGATTGTACTTTTGTTAATGAAATAAAATTGTTTAGAAACAAATATGCCTTTGAAATGTCTTATTATTTTGCATTATAAAAAAGGAAGGCATCTATCATCTAAACTAAACAGTGAAACTGTCAATGTCACATTTATCTCTTCACTAGACTATGAATAGGCTTGCCATATCTCTCACGACACTGTCTGGCTCGAATAACAGGATCAGGAATGAAAGCCTGAACGGTCACCTAATCCGTGTACCAGTCATTTGTCTCAAAGTCAGGATCATGGAATAGATTCCTCTCGATAGTTCTATACAGCCAAGAATCCCTTACATGCTCTAGATAATGAGCAAACAATCTATTAGGTCTTAATACAGTTGGTGAATCCACGATCCTTCGCTTAAATCCATACTGTTGACGCAGTCTAGTAGGATCATAGAATGAACTATTGCTGAAACATGCCAAATGTACGCATGCGATGTAGGTCTCGACTATCACGTGCTCCAGCCTCACTCATGGATAGTGCCAATAAATCTAAGTATCCGAAATGACTCGAAGCTAGTCAACCCAAGAAGAATGTCTCTCAAGTCTCCTCCTCATATGAAGTTAAGGGCTATAATGAAAAATATCCCTCATGGATAGTCTTTTGTAACCAAATTTGGAAAAGAAAAATAAGAAAGAGCTTGCTAAGTCGAAAATCTGAAAAGGCAGCATAGGCAAAAATTAAGGCAAACCTGTTAAGTTGAAAACCCGAAAAGGCAACTTAGGCAAAAGTTAAGGCAAAAAAAGAACAAAAAAGGCCGTTGAGTAAAACTTGAAAAAGTCGGCTCAGGCAAAAGTTAAGGAAAGCTCACCAAGTTGAAAACCCAAAAGGCGGCTTAGGCAAAAATTAGTGTTAAAAGAAAAATGCCTGAAGAAGTAGAAGACTATCACTAAACCTTTGACTAGGATCAGTCTTAACGTGATCCAGGCCAACAATGTCTTTATAAGAGTTAAAGGAACTATTATGAAATCGAATCTTATATGAGGAATGATGGTCACAAGATGTGGGTCACCAAGATGGTCTGGTGAGATCAGTAGAAACTGTGGAAGAAGGCAGAACTGAAGAAGGCAAAGCCAACTGAACGAGATCCTATCCATCATCTCAAGCAAAGGCATGATGGAAGACAATGTCACTCTACCACCTCTGGTGTGAATACCCATGGTAGAAATCGAAAAGTCGAAGATGTTAGCAAGATCTTATATCAACGGTTTCTCAACAACGGGTAGAATGATACTCTCAAAACTGGATGAATGACAACTGAGTATGGTAGAGAATTCTTCATACAGGGGGCAAAGCTCTTGCCCGTTGAAGTGGAAGAGGTGATCATGAGAATCCCACAAGTTCATGCACACTTTAAGAAAAGGAATGTCGAGTTTCACTTATTGAAGGAACTTGAAATTGTAGAGGCCATTGGATTCAAGTAGCTTCTAGTCATTTTCCTTTAGAAGCTTCAAGAGAGGCTAGAGGGTCTTGAGAGAGGCCTCAAACATGTTGAAAAACGTAAAGAGGCGTTGAGAAGCGTAAAAGAAAACTCAAGAAACGAGGGAGGAAGTGTTGGAAGGTGTGAAAAACAGTGGAGAGAAGGAGCTCTTTTCATAGTGCAATAAGAAGGCACAAAAAGGCATGAGAAGGAAAGACCACCGGCAGGTAGTGGAAGGACTGCTAATCGGCTATCCCATAGTCAGCCAGTAGTCCAATAGCTGGTTGGTGGTGGTGAGGACAAAATGCCCTCCAACTTCCTTTTTTATATGTTTTTGACTTTTAATTTGGGTGCCGACAAGTAGTTTCAAGCATGTATAGACACTAAATTTTTTAGGCTTGATGATGAAATGAAGATGATCAAAATGCCCTTGGATGCCAAGAAAAGAAGGGTGAGAAGGAGTTGGTGAAGAGCCTTCAAAACTAACATGTGAATTTGAAAAATCATATAAATTAATCTGAGAGGAATCTGATTATAAATCATATATCGTTTGCGAAGCTACGGATGTCTAGTTTTCGTAGGAAACTACGGATTACAAATCAAAGTTGAAATCGAGAAGTTATGCACGATCGAAGGAACAAAGGTCCAAAGGGGCTGCATTGAAAGAAGACAAAAATGGGAAGGGTTGACTAGAAATTGATCGATTGGCCATCAGACAGCCGCCTAACTATCCAAGACAGTCACTTGACCATCATATAGCCGCCCAAATATTGGTCAATGGTCTATAGTCGGTCAAATGACCACCTGGCTGTCTAAAGATGGCCGCTCGACCTTCTTGAGTTTATTTCCAAGAATTTTCTTTAAAAATTTCCTTTTCCATCTTCACCCTTCTCCTATATAAACCCTACTTCTCTCACTTTGTAGGACACACTGATTATCGACTACAATAATCTCTTCTCCATCTTGAAGACATGCTCGAGAATTCGAGAAGTCTTTCCCAATATAAATATTTTTTCGGCGTTCTATTATTCTAAACCCGGAAAGGGTAGGTCTTGAGAGTAGAATTCTCTCCTCCCTCCTATTCTCTTTTTTACTTTTCTTGCTTAGAAAAAGCATGTTTAGGATTTTATTTTATGTTTAGGAGCATGTTTAGGGTTATCATGAATTGTACTAACCCAATTTGTTTTGCAAGATGGATAAGCGTGTCGAGGTAACCGTAATCCTTCTTTATTTAGAATCATGCTTAGGAATTTATTTTCTTTGCTAATGCTTAGAATCATGACTAGGAGAACATGTCTAGAATCATGCCTAAGAGCACATGATTAGAATCATGATAGGAAAACTTATTTGCATTGATGAATGCTAGGAAATAGCATAAAATAAGTGAAAATTATCGTTTTACCCTTGAATGCTATGATTGATGTTGGATGTTTGAATTAGGCTAAAATATGTCATGAATACCATGTTTAGGCTAGAGTAAGCCATGGGAATCATGTTTTAGGCTAGAAATGCCATGATACTTGATATGAATTATGCTAGAATAGCTACAGGTCGAATTACCATGATAGAATTTATCAAAATCTAAGCTAGAATGCCATGATATTAGATTATAGCTTTGTTTGGTTGTTTATAAATGTATGAATATATCATGATTAGAAGTGTAATTGTATGATGCCATGAAGTGATGGTGGACTCATATTAATGGTGAGGGACCATTGCTTAGAATGAATACTTGAATAACATGAATATGCATGTAAAGACTTGATAGACATTGAATAGGCTTACAAATGATGGTGAGGAATTTATTATCTATCGAGTCTCGACTTGAATACCAATGATATATACGATGGATTGTATGGATAAAATATAGAATTTACTTTATTGATGAATAACAATTGTTATAATCCTCTTCTATTCCCCTATGTTTGAAAGGAAATGTAATCTACTCTCCTCCCTCTTTCTTTGTATGAATATACAACTGTCATTGATTGAATAATTACCTCACATGCCTAACAAAGATAAAAATGGAAATGTGTGCATAAAACAAACAATATTAAGCGGACTTAGTAACAATACAAGATATTTATATTTGGTATTTCTCAAGTGGAGACCGGATTTACATTCGGAGGGTCTAAGGACTCATACCTAACTTCCCAAATCCATCTATGAAGGGACGAGGGTAGTTTAGATCCCAAAGCAAGGGATCGAATTGTCCTCATTCATTCCTAATTGAATAATTGGGTGGCGAGACCTTTCTTTAGATGTACCCATGGCTCGTTTGTGTTCCCTTAAGTCTCGAAAGAGGCTTTGACACAGTGTCATGGTCATAAATGCTCTAGCAGGATGAAAGCCCCGTTCACAATATGCTACTACCAGATTTTGTAATTTTGTTTAGAATTGAATAAGTGATGATGTAGAAACAAATTTGAACAAATTTGGATGTAAATTAGTCAAAATATGCATAGTTTAGGAAATACCCCACGGAGCTGAAAATAGAAAATGTTTACTAAGTCTTTGGAGTTTGTTCTTACAACCGATTTTTGAAACATAGAAAGTGCTACAATGGAAGTTAAATGAATAAAAACCAAAAGAAATCAACATGAAGAAAATTGATGGCAGCAGTCCTCACCCATCACCATTATCATTATCATCAACACGGAAGGCAGCAACCTAACCCTAAAGGCACGCGATCTCTCTCTCCAAATGAGCATTCTCTTGACGGCTTATCTAATCCAAGCAAGAAACATATATTTAGAAAAACTATTAAGATAGAAATCATGTATACATGAAGCATAGAATAGTGTTTTACGTGATATTGGTGAGACATCTGCAAGACATACCCATGAGAAGCAGCTTGCATTTGAAAGACATGTTCCATGGAAGATCGTGGTACCTGCATTGAATTGCATTTTTATGACTAACAGATATTTGAAGAATAATAAGAAACTTGAAGAATTCATAGTTAGAAGATGTACCAGAGTGTTATCATGAGAAACGAAAGGAACAGGCATGGTCGAATCCTCATTGATCACATCGCTGCTGATCTACCCATCAACATGCCACGTATAGATTACATTGCTAGGGTAGGCCTGGAGGTTGCCAATTACATGACTAGCTGGAATGGCTGAAGTAACTATAGGGGTTGAAAGAGGACGTGCAACAACAAAAGTGGCAGATGTGCCATTACCAGAAAAAGAAACCCTCGATCTATTCCCAGGATGGGTGGAAGAGCCATTAGCATGGTTAGAAGAGCCGCGTGCAGCACTAGAAGGAGAATGAGGAACCTCATATCTGTTAGCCCTAAGGCTACATGATAATTTTGATGATAACAATACACATTGATTAATTGAGATTTACTAACATGTTTATTTATGTGCAAGAGTAAGATCATTGAAATAATTTTAAAATCAAGAAGAGGCTTATTAAAATGAAGTGTTGAAGCTAAGGAGAAGACTACATGTTAAAGGCACCAAAGTTTAAGAACAAGGATTGACTCAAGGAATGTAACACATGAACAATGTTCAATCAATTGGTCATATATTTCTCTACAAATACCCAAATTACGTGATTCTTGAGCCTTTGGAAAGCTTACTCAATTTATAACATTTCATATGTTTTAATGAAATTCAAATTTCAAGTGCAAGGTTGTCCAAATTCATCATGCAAGTTGAAAGACAAATGGAAGCAGCTGACATGAGCACCGAATACTCCTTTGGACATATCTTGAGCTAGAAAAATCAAAATGACTTGATTCTTGTGGCATTAGAAAGATGACTTAATGGGGCACATTTCATATTTTTTTGAAGAAATTCAAATTTCAAATGGAAGGCCGACATAATTGACATGCAATTCGGTGGACTGACACAGACAAGAAAAATCAACTCACATGAGCACCGAATGGTGTTTTGGCCATATCTT
Organism: Boswellia sacra; assembly: GCA_013180625.2. Classification (NCBI taxonomy): domain Eukaryota; kingdom Viridiplantae; phylum Streptophyta; class Magnoliopsida; order Sapindales; family Burseraceae; genus Boswellia; species Boswellia sacra. The sequence goes on along the minus strand of SNVD02009453.1, from coordinate 1,991 downwards.
AAGATAGAGATATCCAAATTCTTTGAATCTTAATGTTTTAAAAAGCTTATTCAAATATGAAGATCTTTTATGTTTTGAAGAAATTCAAATTTCAAACGGAAGGCTGACAGAATTATCATTCAAGTCAATGGACTGACACATGGGAGGAAAAATCAAGTCACATGAGCACCGAATGGTTTGTTGGGCCAATCTGAGCTCCAGATATCCAAATGACTTGATTCTTGATGCGTTGGAAAGCTTATTTCAAATGTGCAGATCTTTTATGTTTTGTATATTTTCAAATTTCAAACAGAACATTGACAAAAATGGCAGACAAAATTATAGTTTTTATGGTGGGCAGAAAATTTGGAGATGGTGTCTTCACTTGATTAAGTTCATCTAATTTGCCTATAAAAGGAGCCCTTCTCCATGCATTCAGGAAGTGAAGAGAAGCATTTTATCAAGCAAAAAAACAAGAGAAATATCAAGTCTAGAGAGCTTTTATATTCTTTATCTACTCTTTGAAGAGAGTTATACTTTTGTTGTAAAAATTATCCTTGTTCTTGTATTGTGGTGAGAGTGAGATCTACTTGTAAAGGATAAAGTTATCCTTGAGAGAATTCTTTCCTTGGTGAGGTTGTTCATCAAGAAGAACTCTTGGTGTGGTGTTATCAAGAGTTGAAGGAAGTTGCCTTGGTGAGGTTGTTCATCAAGAAGAACTCTTGGTGTGGTGTTATCAAGAGTTGAAGGAAATTGCCTTGGTGAGGTTGTTCATCAAGAAGAACTCTTGGTGTGGTGTTATCAAGGGTTGAAGAAAGTTGCCTTGGTGAGGTTGTTCATCAAGAAGAACTCGTGGTGTGGTGTTATCAAGAGTTGAAGGAAGTTGCCTTGGTGAGGTTGTTCATCAAGAAGAACTCTTGGTGTGGTGTTATCAAGAGTTGAGAGAAAAAGTCTTGGTGAGGTTGTTCATCAAGCAAGTTGTAAAGATTTCTACAACTTAGTGGAAAGCTTAGCTCGTGGAGCTAGGAGCCCGTGGACGTAGGCAAGGTTTGCCGAACCACGTAAATCGAGTTTGCACTCTCTCTATCCTTTTCTCTTTTTATTTACTTGCACTTGTGATTGTTGTTTATTGCCATTCTCTTGATTGCATTCTATTTTCATCTTCTTCACCTTTATTCTCAAAGAAAGAGTGAACTAATTTTGATATTTCAAGAAAAGTTTTATAAATCCATTTTGATAAATAAAAACCCAATTCACCCCCCCTCTTGGGTTGCCATACCTGGGTCAACAAGTGTTATCAGAGAAAGGTTGCTCAATTTTTTAAATCTTAATCGATTTTTGAGCTATGGCTACTTTTAATTCAACTTCATATGTTGAGGGACTTTCTATCTCTAGACCTCCATTTTTTAATGGAATTGATTACTCTTATTGGAAAACTAGAATGAGTATTTTCTTGAAATCTTTTGATTATGATTTGTGGTCTATTGTTTTGGAAGGACCTTTTGTTCCTACCAAAATTGAAAATGGGGAATGCATGCTTAAAGAACCTAAAGAGTTTAGGGAAGATGATAAAAAGAAATTGAGTTTGAATGCTAAAGCTATGAATGTGTTGTATTGTGCTCTAGATAGAAATGAGTTTAATAGAACATCTACTTGTTCTACGGCACAAGAAATATGGCACACACTTGAAGTAACTCATGAAGGAACTAGTCAAGTTAAAGAATCCAAAATTAGTATGCTAGTTCATAGTTATGAGCTTTTTAAGATGAAATCGGAAGAATCAATTTCTGAAATGTTTACTAGATTTACGGATATTATTAATAGTTTGAAATCTCTTGGTAAATCTTATTCTAATGTTGAAATGGTGAGAAAGATTCTTAGGTGTCTACCAAAATCTTGGGAGCAAAGGTGACGGCAATTCAAGAAGCAAAGGATCTCACCAAACTACCATTAGAAGCGAAATCTTGGGTTCTCTCATGACTCATGAAATCACCTTGAAGGAGAATGAAGAA